>CAUYLG010006148.1:0-12131 GCA_963573385.1 Cacajao melanocephalus | reverse complement strand
GCATTTCACAGGTTTAAGTAAAACACTGGTTGGCTGCTTGTTTGTTATTTTCATCCCTTATTCCTTCCTGTCTCCATTGTTAAGCACAATTATTGCATAAAAGAGGTTTTTAATACCCATTTTTAGACTGCATTCTAGCCTAGGCAATAGAACAAGAATCCCATTCTCTCTCCCTCTTTCTTTTCCTCTTTCTTTCTCTCTTACATTCTTTTTTTTCTTTCTTTCACTCTTTCTTCTTTTCTCTCTCTTTGTTTATATATATATATATATATATATATATATATATATATATATATATAATTGCAGGAATTCAGTGACTGGGATTCCTATTTTCATCTGTCATATTTATAGATGACCAGAAATTATCTAATCCTCCTTGGCTTCATTTCAAAAATAGCCACTGTTAGCTATTAAGAATAACCACCCATGAACATCCTACTAAAATCATCAACAAAATAATCTCAATTGATGGAGATGTTTTAAAGGGTGGGAATAATGTTTATCATCTTGGAGCAAAGGTGCCTGTGATTTTAGATATGTTAAACTACAGACCCCACTAAAATTCACAATAGTAAATTTCTAGAATTAAAAGTGAAGTTAAAAATCCCTCTACTTTCACAGGTTTAACATGCTAATTATCACTTAGATATTAATCCTGTTAACAGCTCTAAATTAAGGACCTGTGCTATATTTAGGAAGCTACCTGGTGTTAAAGTGAATGCAGCAGCTTTTTTATAGTTATATACTGGGAAATGTCTTCTTTTGAAAATATGAAGCACTTATGTGCAATCGGTATTCATATTCAAAAATCCAACAGCATATCTAAGTTACTTATGTAGTTTTTGATACTACAATACCCAATAGTTATTCAAAGATCTAGCCTTTCTGCTTTGTCTGCAGAGAATCTCTGAAGCCTTAATGGTGCTGTTCTTTTTTTCCCATCGAGCAGTATAGTTGTCACTACTCAGAATCCTTTAATCTGTTTATCTTAATCATGTATTTAATATATTGCATCATTTGTCATTTTCACAGTTAACTAAATAGGACCACTCAAATATTCTTCATCGTTCTATTCAAACTTTTGACATGATGTTATTATTTTAATGCCTAATCTTTGTAAAGTGTGCAGAACAGCAGAAGTGAAGTTTTGGCAAGACTTTTTTTTTTTTTGAAGGAATCATATGACTCCAGTTTCAATTTGTGAAGTATAATTAAAGTGAGTTGACATGCTTTAGAATTTTTCTTGTTTGGACATTCCTCCTCATTTAACTTAGTGCTTATCTTTTTATTCTGCTTTTTCAGTCTATTATTCAAAAACAAGATTCTTTTTGATGATATTAATAAAAGAGTTATTCCTTCAGAAATAGGATCTGCAGCAATCAGACAAGGTCCTCCATGGCCTCTCTGGGGAAGTACATTTTAGTACCATTTTCCTTTAATTCCTCTCCTACTTTTTCTCAAAAGGCACACTCAGCAGAGAACAGAAAGGCACCTCTCATTACCAATTTGTTAATGTCAGTCTTCAAACAGTGGAGTCTGTGTTTACATTGTTTTTATGATCAGTAAGTATTTTCTACCTAACAGTGTTCCTGTTTCTTAGCCTTTCAACTCTCTAACAATCAACAACTTTGATGAAAAACAATGGGCCAGGAGATTAAGAAATATTGTAAAGATCATTTTTCAAGTATTGATTTAAATACTAAGGTTGACATCATCTGAGCTAATCGTATTATGATCCTCAAAACAGACTATCAAAGTCCACCAGCAGTAGACAGCCCTTTCCTGGACCACGTATATCCAAGCCTTTATCACAGATTAGTCTAGAATATCTAAAACTCTGGTTTATAGGTGTTCAGGGCTGCTGGATCTGTCTGTGCTGATATATACAAGACTATATAAAAAGGTGAGAACCTTCTTAAAGTCAACAATTACATCCACAATTTTTTCAGAAGTACCTGTCTATATTGTCACAGGGTCAGAATTATCTTCATCATATTTTTCACTTAAATTTGCATGAGAAAGAGTTTCTAACCCTCAACTCTCAGCAGGCAGATGAAGAAAACACACACACACACACACACACACACACACACACACTGCCCAGGGATAGAAAAAAAAAAAAGAAAAAAACAATTTCAGGGTATTTGCCAGATTAGATCAACTACTCTCAGAAAACAGAGAACTGGCCACATTATGTTTAAAAAGAAGGCTCCAATTATTAATGGCACTGAGGTTTTAAAACAGCAGTGTATCAAAGTAAAGCCTCAAGACAGAAACTTTATAAATAGCTTTTAACCCACAAAGACACTAGCTTTCACTCACCACTGAGTAGGACTTCTTGATTTGGTTAGTAACACCCTAAGTGGCTTTCAGGAAGCCTTAACCAACTGCTGAGTAGAGTCAAGAGCACAAAAAGGCTTCCCTGGAGATCACCTCCTCCTAGTTACTCAACAAACTCAGATTGTCCTAACACTGCCAGACAAATAACTGTATCCTTTGGATAGCCAAAGATTACCTGTCAAAAGGAAACTCCAAACACACACGTTTACATGCACGTGACACACACACACACACACACACACACACACACCACAGTCTGGTTGGCATGAGCCCTTCCTGCATAGGTTACCATTTCCATGATAACGGAGCACCCACACAGGTGTACCGCTGAGAAACACCAGGCAGATTGTCATTTAATGAGTGCCAAGGAGTCTGAGGGTGGGAAACTGCAGGCTTCCAGAAGACCATCCTGGCAATGAACAGAACACCAAGGAACCCTGATATCTTCCATAGAACATGCCAGGTCCCATAATCTTAGTCGAACTTCATCTTGCACTATACAGTATTGAATCGCAATATCTCTTACGGGTAGCTCAGAGCTCAGGCATTCCAAAAAGAAAAAGTACCATTAGAGCATATGCACTCCCTTCGCCAAAGAAAGTTTTTTTCTTTTCTTTAAAAAGAGATAGGGAAAGAGCTTAACGACCTCTCCTCCGCATCCCTTCGTCCCCTGCCAAGTTTTCCAACTTCAAATTCAAAATACGCGGTCGCCAAACAGCGGTGTTCCTTTGCATATTCAGATAACTTTAATACTGAGGGACGTGTCAGAGAGCAAAGGTGACAGGTGCAGATGGGCGATGCAGTAGAAAATACTAGTGTCCTCCTCCCTTCCCCTCACTTTCACACCCAGTTCCCAGTTTCCCCTCCACAAACAGGATAACACACCCGACCCCAGCTTGCGCCTCGCGCGCCGCAGGGACCGGGGAAATGTAAACTGTTGCTGCAGCCTCCTGACACTCCACTGATAAATCAGAGGAAGCTGCAAAACTTCTTGGCTTGCTCAGCTATCCTCCACGGGCACTGAACACCCACACGCAGATTTCGCAGTCAGCGCTACGGAAAGGGAACCCTCAACCTGTTTGCAAAGCCCGAAGAACAACTCCCGGCCCTCCGATCTTGGGCCCCGGGGCTCCCAGCACAGGATGGAAGACACCCGGTTGCCTTCATCGGTACCTCCCAAAGCAAGCTGGAGGAGAAGGGAACAGAGGTCCCGCTGCCCGGGTCCCATGGCTCGGTCCCGTTGCATGAGGTCGGTGCTCAGGTCGCCTCGTGGGTCTCCTCACGTTGCGCCCGGGGTAGCCCATGCTTCCCGCAGCCCCAAGCCAGAGGCGTCTGAGAAGATCTGCTTCCAAGTTCCTGCGTCTGGGCAGAAGAAGGGGCGACGAAGGCTGCTCGGCGAGGAAAGAGCAAAGTCTGCGCCGGCGGCTCGCCCCCATCCCCAGCGCTGCCACCCCGCGCCCCCGCCGGCCGGCCAGGGGGCCCGGCATTCCCGGCTCCGGGCTCCGCGCGCTAGCACTCACCCGTCTCGCCAGAGCCGCCGCCGTAGCCTCTGGGAGCCGCCGAGCCCCGAGCTTCCTGAGTGCAAGAAAGATGGTGGTGTATGTCTGGAGACCACCCATTCCAGCGTCTGGCAACCCGGCGGCGACTCTGGCTCCTCAGCACTGAAGGACGAGGAGGAGGAGGAAGAGAAGGAGGAGGAGGAGGAGGAGGAGGAAGAAACGGCGCAGTCGGACGCCATCTGCTGTACACCTCTGCGCAGCCATTGGCTGCCTGGTGCGTCCGGGAGCCTCGGGGCGCGGGGCCCCGGGGAGCCACCTTGCGCCTCGCCTCCCCCGGCAGCTGCTCCCTGTCGCCCCCTCCTTCTCCCTGTCTCTTCCGCCTCCTCCCGCCTCTGCTGCGCACCCGCACGACCCTCGGCTCAGCCCGCTCCCCAGGGCAAGCGGTCACGGGCGCGCTGGCCTCGATCTCAGCTCCTTGGCTCCCCGCAACTGTTTGCTGCAACTTTGAAGCTTCGGGGTGCCAGTGCGAGCTGGGTAAGGGAACTCCCCAGCTAAGCTGAGCCCAGAGTACCCAAGCTCCTGAGAGCCGCGGAGAGGCTCGAATGGTTTGCGCCTCGGGGGTCCATGAAGTGATGGGGGGAAAGATCAAGAGAGAGTGGGGGTGCCCTAGGCCCCTGTTGATAACACGCCCCCACATGCACACACGTGCGACACTCAGACACACCGTAAAACACACACACCGAGCCATCCCGCACGGTCCGGATGGTCTGGCGTTCCTCTGCAGTCCCCGGGCACGAAAGGGATTCGGTGTTACTAGGAAAAAAAGACAAAGAAAATCCTAGCTAAGGAGTCTCCCTCGCAGAATCCGTGGGGGAGAGAGAAAGGGAAACGTGGTGACTCGGGGAAACGCCGGGAGCTGGGTCCATACCTGCTTGGATACCTCCCTGTTGCGGGGCTCCCAGCGCCTGTCAGCCCACGCCCACCAGAACCTGGGAAAACCCTTAGCTCTGGGGCTTCTGTTTAAAGCGTTTGCAGTCCCGGGGCACGAAGTTGCGGGAAGGAGCGTCTTAGGCTCCTGGGTAACTGATGCGAGAGGCAGCGAAGGAGGTGGAGAGTCTGAGTCAGCCCAGGTGAGGCAGGAGTGCAGAGCGCTGAGAACACGTGGGCAGGCGAGGAGCAGAGTCATAGCTCAGAAAGTCGTTTGCTTACTCTCTGACACTTGTTCCAAACCTTCCTGGTTTTTGACACCTTTGATCTAGGGAACTTCTTAGGCTTGTTCAGAGGGATGAAGTTGCTTCAAAAGGGAAAAGGGGCGGGGGGAAGCATGAGGACTACCTATTGCCAATTACGGGATATTTTGCCTGTCATATCTCTTTAAATGTGTGAACCCAGCGACAGCAGGGATAGTATCTTTTCTATTTTATCCTATGCCTGGCAACACCATGGGTGCTTAAAAAGAAGCAAAATAATAATGATAAAATTAAAGCTTGATGTCATAGAGCAAATTAGATTCGAGAGATAAATAGAGCAGCTAGGATCTGTCACAGGAGAAAAAAAGGAAATCAAAATAATATAAGTGCCATTGTAAAGAAAGATGTGAATATGTTGGTGAGGGACATCAGCTCAGCTTGCTGTGGGATGATGGGCTCTGAAAGTAGGAAAGCCTTACTTAATATTTTAAACAGCAATCGCTATTCTCCCTATAAGCACTACAGTCACATTCTGGGTTACGCTTTTTTTTTTCCCTGACATCACTGTCTTAAAAATAAATCAGCTGCCATCCAGATCCCAGAATATTTTCTTAAATCCAAGACCATGATTTATTACTCTCAAGAGATAAAAGGCCAATCCTGTGAGCCAGGGGAGAGAGAAACTGGTCCATTATGTTTTATTGTAATCTCAATATATACAGATCAATAGCCAATGAGTCTCATTTAAGTAACTTTAGGAACAACAGCCAAAGAAAAACATTTCAGTTTTCTTGAACTGTTACACCTAGGCTTCCCAGGTTTCAGTTTTCCCAGAATCAATGCTGCATTTTCAGGCCACACCCCCAGCACACACATCTATATGGAAGAAAGGCTTGTGTTTGCAATCTGTCTGGAAAAAAAGATATGAAGGATGACTTCTGAGTATGTCATGTATGGACATCTTAGTAGTTATTTATCCCCCTCCCTCACCAGAGAGACAATGATATATATTTTTTTCTTTAGGTTGGCAATTTGCTTTCAACAAGCATTTGATTTAATATGCCAGCCCATTCTCATTAACTCTTTGCTCTACAGCAGCTACCACTTACGATACTCAAGAATACTTTGATGCCTCAGCAGCACATATACTAAAACTGGAATACACAATTTTCTCCTCTGAGGCATTATGTTTGGTCTCCTGGTTTTTGAATCTAGGATATGAGATAATAGTTATATGGCAATTCTGTTGGGATTCTTAAAAAAGGAGAATGAAATCTAAATTATTTTTGAAATATAAAGAACCATGAATGTTAAACATTGTAACATTTGACTCCTTTAAAGAGAACAATCACTTTTCATTAAAGCACTGCTGACAACATATACTTCAGTATAGTCAAAGAGTTATAAGATGTCTGAACTTTATCTAACTGCGTGATTACATACAAATTTGGTAGAAGAAAAATGGAGGCACGAGACTCATTCTAACTTTCTCCATTTCTAGCTCAAATTCCCAATTTGTTTTAAATGCATATTTTACTGATAATAGGAGTTTCTTGCCAACATAGTCAGTTTTGGTTCTTAAAAGCACTGCCCTCAAAATCTAGATTAGGTTATAAACATTAAAAGGATAACCCAGGCAGGGAAAGAGATGTCAGTAATGAAGGCTGTAAGAGTGGGGACAGATATTTTTAAAAATAAGTGAACAAAGAAAGGATTTGGAAGAAGGTAGTCTTGATAAAAAAGGTGACATCGTTATACGTAAGAAATAGTTGAATGTGCCAGGGTTGGAAAATAAGCTGGAGATTAGAAATTCCCACAACCCTGCACACACGGATACCAAAGGCCCCAATCACCACCAGGCTTCCAATGAGAATAAAACAAAACAAAAGTACAATGGCAGAAAAGAGGGGACGGGAGGACAAAGTCTGTTGGGATTAGATCCCCATTAGGAACCAAAGAAGAACCCCAGAGAAAAGTAACCCTACACTAGCCAAGTACGGGTGGAGTATAAATTTACATTTTTGTTGTTCTCCTGTGTGTTTGCCACTGCTTTTTCTGAACACGATGTTCTCCATATAGTCTAACAAGCTTGGATGGGAAAGTGCTTTGGAAATGAAATAAACAAGCAGTGGCATTAACCAAGGAAGAGCTAAAGAAGGCATATAGATTAAAGAAAAAAAAAGCCCAATCTGAAACACAAGTTGGAAATGCAAATATGAGACAGTATCTTTGAATTGCCCCCCAGGGAGTCGCTGCCCAGGTCTACAATAGCCCATCCACTGAAGCAGTGAATTGAGTCAAATATTCAGTCACTAGGGGACAAAACAGGAGGAAGGGGGAAAGAAAAAAAGAACCATGATTGTCTCATTTACACAATTCATTCAGGCCAATTCCAGGTTGGATGAGATTCTGTGGCAAATCTGAACATTTTTTCTGCCAAAAAAGAGCATTTAATCCTGGCATATAAATGTAAGTTTGGAGCTTGGTCCAGTAATTTGATTTTGATGTGTCAACATCTTAAAATACAATGTAAAGATAATGTCTTGAAAAGTAGTATAGTGGAACTCCACTGGCTTCTGGCCCAGTTCAGTTCCTCTGAGGCGCCAACGCTTTCCCAGCAGACGCTCAACACTCACAAACTAAGTCCTGAACCATCAGCCTCAGTCATTCACTCAGCAACATATTTGATTAGTGTCTCCTATGTGCCTGGCACTGCACTAGGTATTGGTTATTCAGCACTACAGAGTCCCTGCCCTCATGGCATTTATAGTCTAATGCAGTGACAATAAACAGGTATGCAAATGATCATAAACATGTAATATGAAAGAAAAGGAAAAGAATCCTGCAATAAAAAAGGAATGCAATAGAACGGGGGTAGAAAGGAAGGTCAGAACCAGGCAAGATCTTTCAGAGGAAATATTTAAGCTGAGACCCAATCATGAATGAGAGGTAACATTTATGAAGATGTTTCATGATATTAAGCATTAGGCTAAATCCTTTATATACATATCATTTAATCCTCATAACTACCCCAACATGTGGACACTATTTTCAACTCCAGTTTACAATAGAGGCATAGGGAGTTTAAGCAACTCATTCAAAGTCACACAGCTGATAAGTAGAAAAGCTAGAATTTGGCCAGGCATTCTGGCACTAGTGTGTGCATTTTTAATCACCGAGATACATTGCATTTCATATAAGTAGGCATCAGCCAAGAAAGGGGAAGAAGGAGGATACATGGCCAAAGAGCCTGTGGCTGGAAGAGGCTGGCACACAAAAAGCTCATCAGAGGCCAAGGTAGTCGGACAGGAGTGAGCCTGGAAAACTGCAATGAGGTGGGATAGGAAAGAGAGACAGGAGCAAAGGGGCAGGTCCTTGTGACCAGTGGGTGGTTTTATCTCTTTGAGCAATATTATCTAATTTAGATTTTAAAAAGATCACCTTGGTGCTGTGCAGAAACCAAGAAAATGGCAAGTGTGTAACGGGTGCCCATGGTCCAGGCAAGAGATGGCAGTGGTTAATGGAAAGAGAGAACTGGATGGTTTCATGAATATTTGGAAAGATCTTGGCTCTGTCTTCTTGTCATATAGCAGTATTATGGAGAGGCTGGACAGTAATCAGCCCCATTCAGTCAGTTCTGGGACCCTTGCTTATGATCCCTGTCCTAAAAGCCCCTACCATCCACTCCAATGCCCAGGATTATCTGGGTTCTTGTTTCGGTGCTCATCTTCCAATACTATTTACTGATCAAGAGATCTATAGCACAATGATCCCTTCTTCCCCGCTGCTCTCTAACATTACCAAACCAAAGCAAAGAAAGGAGAGGCAGTCATTCAACCCACAGATATATGGAGGCTGACAACCTCCATATATCTAAGACACAACACCGACTAATGTGGAAATAATAAAAGCCCTGGAGTGACAACTTGGATCACATTCATAATGACCTGGTTTGTAAAGACCAGGTGTTATGGAGATTGCAGCTTGTTATTATCCGAAGATTTGGCAACCTTAATCCTCTTCTGCTGGGCACAAAGCCACATGATGCTCATAAGCCTAACTTTGAGGAGATGGGCAAGAGGGCCTGTGTCTTCTATTTCTCTGTCTTCTAAGGACACCAGCATATGTGATGGACAGTAGGTCCCTTTATAGGATAGGAAGAATAGATAATATTGGGAAATGACTGTTGTCAACAGATTGCAAGCTACAGTGTTCATGAGTGAGGCATAGAGGGTGGAACAGATAAAAGAGCATTATTTTTTTTAATGTCATAGTTATTTAAACTATAGCACCCAAATATCTATAGGGAAAAGCCCCAATATATCTGATGTTTAAAAGAAAGCATATAAAAGAAATCCCCTAACTAAAGCTTTCTAGTATATTCTTCTTAGATTCTGAATTATGCTATTTTCCTTGCTGCTATTGACTCTCCACCTTTCTCTATATTATGCATTATCTTCCTGAAATACTCTGTCATATCACTTTGATTCCCAGGAACCTACTATTATCTGCATCTTGTCACTTTACATGAGTCCCTTCAAAACTATCAGCTCCACAGAAAAGCTTTCCCTTACCTTCTCCTATGGAAAATATCTTCCTCCGTCTCTCTGTATCTCTTATCTGGTCTTCATTTCCTTTGCAGCCTGTATCACAAGCTAAAATTTTATTAGATAGTTTTTCAATGATTGTTATCCATCCTCTTATTAAGAGGTCAGGGACTACACACACACACACACCAGTACTTACAACAGTGACTGGCATATGGTGGGGCCTCACTAAATATTGAATGAATGGCATAAGTTAGCACCTCACTGACTTTTGGGATCCTTCCTAATCTAGCCCCACCTTACCTTCCCACACATTCCGATTCAGGTCCCCTCCACCTCTCCCTCCTCAGCCTTGCAAATCTTACTTCCCTCAAAGTCCCACCTCTTCTGTGAGATTTTTCTGGATCTTATTTCATTCCACATTTATCTACGTCTGCCCTTTATCATACTCCTATAATGCTCCTTGTCTCTGCCATTCAGTTTTTCAATTAACTGTATACTATTTCCTACTGTTCTCTAATAGTTTCATAGTCATTATCTGGTCCTTTCAACTAAATTGCTACTTCCTTGAGGATAAAGGCTAAGATAGATATTTTCTTTTTTTTTTTTCCGGTGGCACAACTTTTGGTACACAGCACGCACTCTGTTAAGTACTTGTTGATGGATTATGATATGTGAGGAATCTGAACAAGAGGGTTAGACTTTTCTTAGTCATGTGATGTTCACAGAAATATTATCACCTTATGTTTTTAACAACCAGAACCCTTATCACCTTATATCTGTGGGAGGTACTCTTGTCAGGTACCATGGAAGACTGTTTATTCATTGAACAAACATTGACTGAGAATCCACTTTGTGGCAGACACCACTGTAAGCACTGGAGAGTGTTTTGGAGGAGATATGATCTGAGGAAACAGACGCTTAAATTGCCATATACCAAGGCTTTGAGGCATCCAGTAGATGCAGTGGAAACCCCAAGGAGGAGCACCTAACCTAGTCTGGGAGATGTCAGAAAAGCTTGACGGGTGGAATAAATCTGCCTCTGCCCAAATTGTGAGCCAGGTTGAAAAAAAATCCTCAGTTTTTGTGACCTGCTGGCTTGAAATAGTGTATTTATCAATGTGATATTTTTAGCATGTTGTGCTCCGGTCATTACTTAATTCTACGAAATCACAGCACAGGTTCCCTCTCACACCCATGTGTCTAGGGAAAACTCAGCTGCCATTGCAGTGTCTATACATGCTGCAAAATCATTCCTTCTGTGCCAATGCTCAGTGCTTCAACACCGAGAATCTTAGTAAAGAGAAGAAGAGGCATAAGAACAGGATTGTTGGTGTTGAAGTACTGAGTATCGGCACAGAAGAGGCATAAGAACACCCTCTATGCCTCACTCATGAACACTGTAGCTTGCAGACTTTCCAGTTAAGAGAAGAAGGCTTCACACTACACTTGCTTTCCTCTTCTGTCCAACTCCTGCATGCTGGAGCGTATTAGAGTTCTAGACTGGTCTCCCCTCTACTGTCTGTCTAGACGTTCTCCTTAAATGAATATGTCTATTCCCATAATTTTAGAAGGTATCCTTTTACTAGTAATGCCTTAATCCATTTCTCTGGCTGTAGTGGTCAGTACAGGCTAAGTTGTGCTACAGTAAAAAATAAATAAATAAATATTAGCCCTCACTGGCTAATGAACCTCTCTGGTTTAACACAGAAGATTTATGTGTCTCTTATCCTGTATGACTAATGCAGGTTAGGAGAGGAAATGGTGACTCTGCTTCACATAGCCCACTCAGGGACCCAGGTTGAAAAGGGCTTGCCATCTGGGACATTGCTGTTCTGTGTGCCAGCAGCAGGAGGGATCACTGCAAAATTTAAATTCCCTCTTCTATGTTTCAGCCCAAGGTGATATAGCCCATTGGCCAGAACCAGTCATGTGACACTACCAAAATGCAGGGTGGGTCAAAAATGCAGGAAAGCACAGGAATGTGCAGTGAGCAGTACCTGTCTCTTCCACACCAGCACTGAGCATTCCTCCATGCTCCAATTCTGTAACCAAATGCCTCCTTGACATCTTTTTTGACATCACACATATACTTCAAATTGAACATTGATTCTGTTCACCTGCAAATTCCAGGTATTATCCTTCATGCTTTCTGTCTTTCCACCTATATGGAAATAACCAGTTCTGTTAGATCTACCCCCAAAATAAATCCTACATGCATCCGCTTGTCTTCATTTCTACTCCCATCACTCTGGTCAAAGCCACCATGATCACTCCTAGTGGGTAACAGCAGTAGTTTCCTAATGGACTACTGTTATTACACACCTGTCTTCATACAATCCAGTTTCCACATAGCAGCCACAATGATCTTTTCAAAGGGTATACTGGACAAAAACATTTTCCTTTTTTTTTTTTTCATCATCACTGGTCATTAGAGAAATGCTAATTAAAACCACATTCAGATACCATCTCACGCCAATTAAAATGGTGATCATTTAAAAATCTGGAGACAGCAGATGCTGGAGAGGATGTAGAGAAAAAGGAACACTTTCACA
>CAUYLG010006146.1:0-99714 GCA_963573385.1 Cacajao melanocephalus | reverse complement strand
TAGGCCTTCCCGGGTTCAGCTGTGCTTACTGTGAAACTCTCAGTCCTCAGCGCTTCCAATTGCTGTTCTCCTTGTGGGAACGGGACCAGCTGAGCCCGACTCAAGGGGCACCCAGTCGCATATACTCCGCACTGAGAAGCGCTGCGTCGCGCCGGGGTGCAGGCAAAACAGCTGCGCTGGCCAAGAGTCGCGCTGGCGACCTGTGTGGCTCCTCCGCCGGGAATCTCCCAGTCTGTGGGCAACAAAAGTTCGTCTGAAAGTGCGGCGTCCACTCGCTCTCTGCGCTTTCACTGGGACCTTCAATCCTGAGCTGTTGTTAATCAGCCATCTTGGATCTCTCTCTCCGGTTTATGAGGATTTTTTAAAAAATTAAGTGAAGGGGTTATACAAGGATACTTCCAGAGGAAGACATCTCTTCAAGATATCATTGAAGAATTCTACAGAAGCCATTCTTTTTTTAAATTAAGGTCTTCAATTTTAGAATTAAAGACGTTGTAGATGTTTAAGGGATATCTGAAATCACCTGTTCCAACTCCTGCCGAGGACTGGCCCCTCCCTTCTCTAAGTTCTCAGCTTGGTTTCAGTGATACTCTCCATCCTGGCTTGTCTCCTGTCTTCTTCACCTTGCCCTCTCAATATCCTGTGTGAGTTGGTTTCTTTTTCTCTGCCACTGTTGCCCGATGTCCTGTCCCTGGCTTCTTTCTCTTCCTGCTCTAAATTCTTCCCAAATGTGGAGGTGTCCTCTCATAGGGATTTTGCTTCCATCCTTGTGGTGGTGACCTCCAACTCGTGTTCCCACTCTCTCTCCTTATCTCAGAATTGTTGACTTCCCCTGTGGGAAGGTGCTACAGGAGTCTCCAACTCAGCATGTTTGTATCATTCTTTAAAAAAATTGAGATGATGTCTTTCTGTGTTGCCCAGGCTGGTCTCAAACTCCTGGGCTTAAGCAGTCCCCTGCCTCAGCCTTCCAAAGTGCTGGGATTACAGGTATGAGCCACTGTACCTGGCCAGCATGTTTGAAACTGAACTACTTTTTATTTTTTATTTTTTTGGAGATAGAGTCTTGCTCTGTTGCCCAGGCTGGAGTGCAGTGGCCTGATCTTGGCTTACTGCAACCTCCACCTCCTGGGTTCAAGCAATTCTCTTGCCTCAGCCTCCCCGGTAGCTGAGATTACAGGTGTGTGCCATCAAGTCCAGCTACTTTTTGTATTTTTAGTAGAGACAGGGTCTGGCCATGTCGGCCAGGCTGGTCTCAAATTCATGGCCTCAAGTGAGCTACCCACCTGGGCCTCCCAAAGTGCTGGGATTACACACATGAGCCACTGTGCCTGGCCAGAACTGCTTTTTAATCTAATATGGAAGTGGATATTTGCTTCAGAATGATATTTACAGGCTACAATCATTGGCGTATTTGTTTGCTTGTAAAAGTTTATTCAAGATGAATTCAATAATTTTTTAAAATTTCTTATTGGAGATCATTTTTTTGAACACGAGAATGTGTTATACATGATTAATTTCATCTTCTTTCTAGAAAATATAGAAATGATCTTTGCATGTTTGGTGACATTTTATCATTATTTTTGGTGGCATGTTACTATTAAATTTAATTCAGCAAATATTTTGCCGCAACAGAATACCTGAGGCTGGATAATTTACAAAGAGAAGAGGTTTATTTAACTCATGGTTCTGTAAACTGAGGAGTAGAAGAGGCACGGCGCTGGGATCTGCTCAGCTTCTGGTGAGGGCTTTTCGTGCTGCTTCATAACACGAAGAAGAAAGTCAAAGGGAAAGCAAGCATGTGCAAAGAGGGAAAACTAAGGGGCATCCTGGCTTTATAAAAACCCACTCTCATGGGCACATTCCTATTAGAACTAATCCAGTCTCAAGAGAGTGAGAACTCACCACTACCGAGAATGACATTAAGCCATTCATTTAGGATCCATCCCCATGACCCAAACACCTCCCACTATGCCTTACTTCCCAACATCACCACACTGGGAATCAAATTTCCTTTTCTTTTTCTTTCTTTTCTTTTCTTTTTTCTTTCTTTCTTTCTTTTTTTTTTTTTTTTTTGAGATGGAGTCTTGCTCTTATTGCCCAGGCTGGACTGCACTGGCACCATCTCGGCTCACTGCAATCTCTGCCTCCCAGGCTCAAGTGATTCTCCTGCCTCAGCCTCCCGAGTAGCTGGGATTACAGATGCCCACCACCATGGCCAGCTACTTTTTGTATTTTTAGTAGAGACGGGGTTTCATCATGTTGGCCAGGCTGGTCTCAAACTCTTGACCTCAGGTGATCTGCCCACGTTGGCCTCCCAAAGTGCTGGGATTGCAGGCATGAGCCACGTCGCCCAGCCTAGGAATCAAATTTCAATGAGTTTTTGTGAAGACAAACAAACATATCCAAATTATAGTACAGGGGCAAAGGCAAGTAAGACACAATTATTGCTTTTAAGGAGTTTATCATCTATTATGGAGATATACAAGGTACATTAAAGTAATAACTAAGAAGCCTTTGGAGTTCAATAAAGAAGAGATTATATTTACTTGGGAGGGATGAAGGAGGAGAAAAAAGCTGAATATTCCATGTCCCTAACCTCTCTTCCTAAAAGTATCTTAAATTTTCTTATGATTTCTTCCAGAAAAAATAAATAAAATTATGCATATATGTATCTTTTGCCCTTTAAAAAAAAAAAGCAAAAATATTCGTGTGTGTGTTTGTGTGTGTGTGTGTATTTATATGTGGTTTCTTTCTGGTAAAATCCTTGATCGTCTCTCTTTTAAAATGTATTCCCCAGACTTCATTTTCATCTAGTTTAGAAAACTTTCAGTTATTATCATTTCAGATATTTTTTTCTGCTCCTCCTCCTTTGTGGGCTCTAGTTAGATGTATTAGACTGCCTCAAGTTTTCCCACAGCACATTGACTCTGTTTCCCCACCTCTGTGTTTTATTTCTCTCTATGTCTTCACTAATCTATTTCATCTACAGTGTAATATTTGTCTTACCCAGAGTATTTTTCATCTCACTCATTGTAGTTTTTAATCTCTAGAGATTCATTTGGGTATTTCTATATTTCACCTCTATCTAACCTGCTCAATCTTTCTTTGACTCCTTGAAAATATGCAATACAGTTACAATAGCTGTTTTAATGTTCTTGCCTACTAACTTTATAATGTATCATTTCTGGGTCTGTTTCTAATGATTGATTTTTCTCATTATGGGTCATAATTTACTGTTTGCATACCTGGTAGTTTTTGATTGGGTACCAGATACTGTGAATTTTAACTTACTGGCTCCTAGATGTTTTTGTATTCCTGTAAATATTCTGCAGCTTTGTTCTGGGATGTAGTTACCTTATTTCTAAGCAGTTTGATCTTCTGAAGTTTTCTTTTTCTAAAAAAAAATTTTATTGCGATTAATTCACTTACCATATGATTCGCTCATTTAAAGTATTTAATTTGGTATAAAAGTATAGTGGCTTATGCCTATAATCCGACTTTGGAAGGCTGAAGTGGAAGGATTGCCTGAGCTCAGGAGCTAAGACCAGCCTGGGCAACATCATGAGACCTCATCTCTGTATTGAAAAAATTAAAAATTAAAGTGTATAAATCAGAGTTTGATAGTATATTCACAGGACTGTGTAACTGTCACCAAAATCTAATTTTAGAACATTTTGTTTTCCCTAAAAGAAATATTAAGCTCATTAACAGTCAATTCTTATTTCCCTTCAACATCACCTCCAAGCCCTAAGCAACCACTAACCTATTTTCTGTTCCTATAAATTTACCTATTCTTGGAATTTCACATAAATGGAATCTTACAATATGTCTTCTTTTACTTAGCACAATATTTCAAGATTCATCTGTGTTGTAGCACGTACCAGTACATTTGTTTTTATGACTAAGTAATATTTAATTGTATGGCTTTGCCACATTTTATTTATCGATTCATCAGTTGTTAGACATTAGCCTCTTTTTACATTTTGGCAAAAGTAATGCTGCTATAATCATTTGTGTTTGAGCTTTTGTGTGAATGTATGTTTTCATATCTCTTAAATATATAGCAGGAATTGAATTGCTATTTATCAAAGTGACTGTATCATTTTATAATCCCACCAGTAATGGGAGTTTCAATATCTCCACATCCTTACCAACACTTGTTATTATCTTTTTGATACAGCTATCCTACTATGTGCAAAGTAGTACTCATTATGATTTTGATTTGCATTTCCTTAATGATTTTTGATGTTGAACATTTTTTCATTTGTTTATTGGGATTTGAATACCTTCTTTGGAGAAATCTTCATCCAAATCCTTTGTTCATTTTTGAGGTTTGCTTTTAAGTTTTTTTAAAAAAATGAGACTGGTGGCTGGGCATGGTGGCTCATGCCTGTAAATCCCGGCACTTTGGGAAGCCCAGGTGGGTGGATCATTTGAGATTAGGAGTTTGAGACCAGCCTGGCCAACTTGGCGAAACCTCATCTCTATTAAAAATACAACAATTAGCTGAGTATGGTGGTAAGCACTTGTGGTCTCAGGTACTTAGGAGGCTAAGGTGGGAGGATCACCTGAGCCTGGGAGGTCGAGGCCATGATTGCATCACTGCACTCCAGCCTGGGTGACAGAGTGAGACCCTGTCTAAAAAAAAAAAAAAAAAAAAAAAAAACAACAATTACTGGAGATGTCTTTATTCTAGGGATAAATCCGATCCCTATTATTCTATGTCTGGAAGTGGAAGTCTCTTCTAAGTGTTTTAATTTACCAAAGTATTTACTTTAAAAATATTATCATTTGTATTTCATGACACAAGGATTTATGCTGTAATACTAAGTGAAAAATTTGAACATAAAGCTGTGTATATAGTGTGATCCTACTTTTATTTAAAAATGTTTATTCCTTAAACACACCAAGATATTTCCCATCTCAAGGCCTTTTTCGCATTTTCTCCTCTGCCTAGACTGCTTTCCCCATTTTTAAGTCACTAAGACATTTTGATCCTTTAAGTCTCAGCTTAGGTCTCAGCTTTTCACAGAGACCTTCCCTGACTATTTTCTTCAGCATAACTTTCCACATTCTCACACACCTACCCAAGAAGCCTCTATTTCTGCTGAGTAGTTGATGCCTTCATAGTACTCACCACAACTATTTACAGTCATGTGTTGCTTAATGACAAGGATATGTTCTGAGAAATGCATCCGTAGGTTATTTAGTTGTTGTACAAACATAAAATGCACTCACACAAACACAGATGGTGTAGCTTACTACACACCTGGGCTATATGGTGTCGCCTGGTGCTCTTGGGCTACAAACCTGCAGCATGTTGCAGAATTCTGTAGGCAATTATCACACAATGGTAAGTATTTGTGTATCTAAACATAGAAAAGGCATGGAAAACTATGGTATAAAAGATAAGAAATGGTACACCTGAATAGGGCATTCGCTAAGACTGGAGCTTGCAGGCCGGGAAGTTGTTCTGGGTGAGTCAGTGAGTGAGTGGTGAGTGAATGTGACGGGTGAGTCAGTGAGTGAGTGGTGAGTGAATGTGACGGCCTAGGATGTGACTCCACACTACTGTAGACTTCAGAAACAGTGGAGACCAGCACTGTTACACTGAAGTTACACTGTTAATGAGAAAATTTTTTTACTAACATATTAACTTTCACTCACAATAACTTTTTACTTTATAAGGTTTTGTTTTGTTTTGTTTTGTTTTTTTGAGACAGGGCCTTGCTCTGTCACCCAGGCCGGAGTGCAGTGGTGTAATCTTGGCTCACTGCAACCTCCGCTTCCCCGGTTCAAGCGATTCTCCTGCCTCAGACCCTCAAGTAGCTGGGACTATAGGCACGCACCACCATGCCTGGTTAATTTTTCTATCTTTAGTAGAGTCGGGGTTTCTCCATGTTGGCCAAGCTGGTCTCAAACTCCTGAGCTCAGGTGATCCACCCATCCTGGCCTCCCAAAGTGCTGGGATTACAGGTGGGAGTCACCTGGACTTGATTTTATAAGCTTATTAACTTAAAAAAAAAACTTTCTGACTCTTTTGTAGTAACACTTAGCTTAAAACACAAACACATTATACAGCTATCCAAAAATATTTTTTCTTTATATCATTATTATTATTTAATCCACAGGACTCTGCTTGATATATATCCTTATAACGTAAGCTTTTTTTTTGTATTTTTAAGTTTTTTAAACTCTTAAAACTTTTTTTTTTTTGGAGAAGGTCTTGCTCTATTGCCCTTACTGGAGTACACTCAGCTAACTGCCACCTCAGCTTCCTGGACTAAAGTGATCCTCCCACCTCAGCCTCCCGAGTAGCTGGGATTACAGGTGTGAGCCACCACACCTGGCTAATTTTTGTGTTTATTTATTTATTTTTTTTTGGTAGAGACAGGGCTTTGCCATATTGCCCAGGCTGATCTCAAACTCCTGGGCTCAAGCAATCCACCCGCCTGGACATGTGGCTAGCACCAGTAATCTCAATGCTTTGAGAGACCAAAATGGGAGGATAATTTGAGGCCAACAGTTCAAGACCAACCTGGGCAACATAGTAAGACCCCCATCTCTACAAAAAAATAAAAAAATTATCTGGGCATAGTGGCACATGCCTGTAGTCCTGGCTACTCAGGAGGCTGAGACAGGAGGATTGCTTGATCCCAGGAGTCTGAGGCTGTAGTGAGCTATGATCATGCCGCTCTCCAGCCTGCATGACAGAGCAAGACCTTAAGAAGGTACAAACAAACATTAGCCTAGGCCTACAGAGGGTGAGGGTCATTAATATCACTATCTTCCACCTCCACATCTTGTCTCACTGGAAGGTCTTTAGGAGCAAAACATGCATGGAGCTGTCATCTCCTATGATAAAATGCCTTTTTCTGAAATACCTCCTGAAGGACCTGTCTAGGCTGTTACACAGTTAACTTTTTTATAAGTAGAAAGATTATATTCTAAAATAACAATAAAAATACATAAACCCATAACATATAGTAAATACATAAACCAGTAACATAGTTGTTTATTATCACCGTCAAGTATTATGTACTGTTTAAAACAGGATTTTACAGGGAAGTAAAAAAAGAGTATGTACTGTACATGATTGTATATGCTGGTAGATTTGTTTATAGCAGCATAACCATAAACATGTGAGTAGTGCATTGTCCTATCATGTTATGATGGCTACAGCATCACAAGGCAACAGGAATTTTCAGCTCCAGTACAATCCAGTATACTTGTCCTACAGGTGGTTCATTGTTGACCAAAAGGTCATTACACAAGGCTTGACTGTATTTTACATTTGGTATTCTCCCGTTGACCTAGAGAACAACCTGCAAGAAAGCAGTGATTATCTTATTCTCCACTCTCTCCTAGTGCTTAACACAGTCCCTGGTGCTCAATAAGTATTTTTGAGTGTATAAATAGAGGGGAAAAAGACTCAAATTATTCTAAGACATGACCCATTATTATCTCTGAATGGTGGACTAATATATGCTTTTTGTTTCTCTCTCTAGAACTTCTTTATTTTACAAGTTTTCTACATTGAATATTTGTCTCTTTTACAATGAAAACAATGCAATGTGCTCTAGATTAAAATAATATCTGAGGCCGGGCATGGTGGCTCATGCCTGTAAACCCAGCACTTTGGGAGGCTGAGGTAGGTGGATCACCTGAAGTCAGGAGTTCGAGACCAGCCTGGCCAACATGGCAAAACTCTGTCTATTCTAAAAATACAAAAATTACCTGGGGGTGGTGGTACACGCCTATAATCCTAGCAACTTGGGAGGCTGAGGCAGGAGAACCCAGGAGGCGGAGGTTGCAGTGAGCCAGGATCACACCACTGTACTCCAGCCTGGCTGATGCAGCAAGACTCTATATCTGAAAAAAAAAAAAATTTTTTTTGAGTACCTGCTACATTGACAGCGCTGTGAGACTTGGATGCATGGATGACTTTGAGAGGAGGAGAAGAACATAAGGGCAGCAGCAATACATTCTGTTAACATGCAGCATCTATAAGGAAAATACATGCAAATATGAAATTTAAAATTAATATGCAAGTTGATTAATAGAATCATTTGAATAGTGCTTTGTGAATTATAAAATAACATATACACTTCTCTTGTTTAGTCTTCATAATCACCAAATATTGTTTATTTTCTCCCTTTTGTAGAACACCTATGTACTTCTAGGTGTTGGCAGCATAGGTGTTATGGTCAATACAGATTTTCCTGGCATTTGGCAGTTGCCATTCCCACCTGAGAGAATGTTGAGTCGCAGATTTGTCTCTGGTGTCTTCTTTCTTTTGTATCTCTTACTCACTGCTTGGCCCTCTCCCCCCGACCCTGCTCTCCCAGCACACCTTGCCTTTGTGCTGCTTATTGGCTGCATATTCACCTTCTTCCCAACCACTGTGGTCCCCCATGCCTGAGTCTAAGGTCTCCACAAATGTACCCCATTGTTCAAAATCACCACTTCCTTCTGTATCTCTAATTCCCAGACTGAACTGCCATTTCCTGCAAAAGGCTAATCCCAGGTAGGGGCTGAAGTTTCCTGCCTGTTTAAGCTGGGCTGCGTGTGTGGGTGTGGGTAGATGAGTCAGTTCTGTCAGGCAGTGGAGTCAGGGCTGGGCAGTCTCCAGCCCCCTCAAAAGATATGTGTGATGGTGTAGACAGGCCTCAAGACTGGGTGGTCGCAAGCAACGGGGATACAGACTTATATGCAGCTTGAGGCTTACAAGTCACCTATTCAGCCCAGATGCAAAGGATGTTTACAGCTGCAACCAGCAGACAGAGGCTTGGGCGGAGGAGGGATGCCGATCTGTATCTGTGAACGTCCTAAAGCAACAGAGGAGGTTCTTATAACAGAAGCAAAAGTGGGACTGCAATTTGAGTTAATGTTGGATCTGGGGGTAGTCAATGTCATTTCCTTTTCCACTGATGATATATTTTGATAAGGAAAGATTGAAGGAGGGCAGGGTTGATAAGAAGAACTATGGTAGTGGTGGCTTATGCCTGTAATCCCAGCACTTTGGGATGCTGAAATGGGGGCATCACTTGAGCACAGGAGTTCAAGGCCAGCCTAGATAAGATAGCAAGCCCCCATCACTACAAAAATCAAAACATTAGCCCAGCATGGTGATGCAGGCTTGTAGTCCCAGTTACTCAGAAGGCTGAGGCGGGAGCATTGCTTGAGCCCAGGAGTTTGAGGCTTCTATGAGCCATGATTGTGCCACTGCACTTGAGCCTGGGTGATAGAGCAAAATCCTGCTTCTAAAAATAATAAATAAGACCAGGCGCGGTGGCTCACGCCTATAATCCCATCACTTTGGGAGGCTGAGGTGGGCGGATCACGAGGTCAGGAGCTTGAGACCAACCTGACCAACATGGCACAACCCTATTTCTACTAAAAATACAAAAATTAGCCGGACATGGTGGCATGCTCCTGTAGTCCCAGCTACTCAGGAGGCTGAGGCAGGAGAATTGCTTGAACCCAGGAGGCAAAGGTTGAAGTGAGCCGAGATTGCACCACTGCACTCCAGCCTGGGTGACAGAGCAAGATTCTGTCTCAAAAAACAAACAAACAAACAATAATCATAATAATAAATAGACAAATAAAAGAAAAACAATATTATTACTTATCCTAAAAAATCATAGTTAACAACCCCCAATAATGGGGGTTGATCTATGCACATGATCAAGTGGAATGTATTCCTAAACTCAGTTCTCTAACATAAAATATCAATGTAATTCATCCCATAAAATAGAAATCTAGTAAAAATTTTTATTTATATAGATGCTAAAGGAAGTATTTGGTTTTAAAAGCAGCAAATTTTCTCTTCATCAGTATATCTTTTTGTCTATTTGGAAAATGTAATTGGGCATGGTGGCTCATGGCTTTAATTCTTGCACTTTGGGAGGCCGAGACATGAGTATTTCTTGAGCCCAAGAGTTCAAAACCAGCCTGGGGAACATAGTGAAACCCCATCTCTACAAAAAATTTAAAAATTTGCTGGGCATAGTGGCACATGCTTGTGATCCCAGCTACTTGGGAGGCTAAGGTGGGAGGATCATGAGCCTAGGAGGTCGAGGCTGCAGTGAGCTATGATCATGTCACTGCACTCCAGACTGGGTGACAGAGTATGGCCCTGTCTCAGTTGAAAAAAAAAGACGATATTTATTTCAGAAAATTATCTGTTTTGAGTATGATAGAAGCCAATTGATGGCTGTAACCATTTCTAAAGCAATTAATTTCTCCTCACGTGAAAAATAGCTCAACAATAATAAACTGTCATACCTGCTCCCATAGGCCTGGGGATCAATGTTGGAAAATACCACGGTAGTTTGAAATCATGCTTGTTTCACTTATTTCTTTTCTCTTCTATAACTTGCAGGCCTCAATATTACTACAGCTGTGGAAGAGAGTCTGTAATTTGGGAGATGAATCCTCCTGCGTTGTTTAGACAACCCTCCAAAAGGCTCCAGAGGCTGGCACAGCCCAGTGGATTCAAAAGACAACGTCTACTAAATAGGTAGAGTATCTTGAGAATCTCTGTAATCCTAATCTAATTTGGCCAGATGTCTCGATTGTTTTAATTTTAGTGTGTGCAATTTTATGAGCTAAAAGTCCACCCATGTTCCAAAGCAGTGGGTGAAAAATCAAATATTTGCAGCAATTGTAGGTAATCAGAAGATCATCCTCAGTAATTACATTTGACTCAAATTGTGGTGAAACTAAAATTTATACTAAACCTTACCATTGTTAGCCAGTTAAAAGGAAATATGCAACTAAAACACCACAGGTTTTTGCAATTTGTGGAATTTGTTTTCCTATATCTCTGTGATTTTGAGGATACTTTTTCTTCCTTTTGTTTTGAAGACTGCATTTCTCCTTGTCTTTATAAGACCACTAGGTGGTGCATTCTCCATGGGAGCTAAGATCGTGATGTGGTTATTGGAAAAGCGAATTCAATGTTAGGTTGCATTAACGGAATATATACAGTGTGCAGTTATGGAGAGGGATAGTGCTACTGTGTGCTACTTTAGTCAGAACACACTGGGCATCTGGGCGTGTGTGTGCAGTTCTGGATGTTTTACCTTAAGAAAATGATAATAAACTTGAGACTATTCACAAGGTGGGAAATGAGATACTGGGCATCTGGAAACTATGCTATGTGAAAAATAGTTAACAGAAATGACATGTTTAGTTTGAAAAAGAGAATAAGAAAGTGGTGACAGCTGTGTTAAAATATTTAAAGTGTTGGCATTTGGAAGAGGAAGAAGAGGTGAAAGTAAAATTACTTTATCTTAATCCTAGAACTAGAAGTAGAACACTGACAGGGCAGCAGATGTCAGCTAAGTGTAGGAAAATCTTTCTGGCTAGCTATTGGGTAATGGAGCTGTCTAGTAACAGAAAGTGAACCAGCATACCACCCTAATTCCTGAAAGTTTTCAAATCCAGGCTGGAATTACGACTTTACATGGATTTTAGAAAAGATTCTTACATTCAGAGAAAGATTGAACTGCACAACTTGAGTCTTTTCCATCATAGAATCCTGTGAAAGAAGGCCCAATTCTTCCCACAAAGTTTCCTCAATTACTTAGTTATCAATTCATTCAATAAAATCTGCTGTACCAAATACATAACATTTGGTAATTATGTATACATGTAAAGTTGGTAATGTATCTCTAGTTATAAACAAAGGAATACTTTATTACCACTTCTTGAGATACCTCAGTTTGATGTTGCATGTAAATAAAACACCCTTCAGTGTTAAAACATTTTTTATTTTTTTTAAGTTTATGTTTCCCTGCTTTTCTAAGTAGACTTTTCTGCTTCTGAACATACATGTAACCATTGTTCATGGGCTTAAGCTCTTTATTATGAATATCAACTATTTTATAATACTTTAATACAGAAAACCTCTCAGGAGCTGTTTGAGTATAAAGCCAAGATTTTCCTTAGGCTAAGTGGTCTGACTTCTGTGCTTTCAAATTATGAGATAACTTGCTCCTCATAGTTTTTTTCTGTCATTTCTCTTTTTGTCAAGGGAATAGTCTCTAACCGCCCACTTTTTAAATCTTCTGTGAATTGGAAACAGATAACCAAGCTTGTTAGAATTGTATGAAGGGAAAAAGCAAGTGCTTGGTGAAGACACACAGGTCTGTCCAACTGATGACAGAAATGAGCCAAAGACAAAGAGAAAATCTTGAAAGCAGCAAGAGAAAAACAACTCATTGTATACAAACGATTTGCAATAAGGTTAAAAAGTGATTTCTTAACAGAAACCACGAAAGCCAGAAGGCAGTGGTATGCCATATTTAAAGCACTGAAGGATTGGCCAGGTGTGGTGGCTCACACCTATAATCCCAGCACTTTGGGAGGCCAAGACGGGTGGATCTTCTGAGGTCAGGAGTTTGAGACCAGCCTGGCCAACATGGTGAAACCCCGTCACTACAAAAATTAGCCAGGCGTGGTGACTCACACCTGTAATCCCAGCTACTCAGGAGGCCGAGGCACAAGAATCGCTTGAACCAAGGAGGTGGAGGCTGCAGTGAGCAGAGATTGTGCCACTGCACTCCAGCCTGAGCCACAGAGTGAGACTGTCTCAACATAAATAAATAAATAAATAAAATAAAGCATCAAAGAAAAAAGACTGTAAGCTAAGAATACTCTATTTAGCAAAATTGTCCTTCAAAACTGAAAAAGAAATTAAGCTCTTCCCAGATAAGCAAAACTTGAGAGAATTCATTGCCAGGAGACCTGCTTTATGAGAAATAATAGAGTCCTTCAGGTTAAAATGAAAGGATGCTTAGCCTGGGCAATATAGTAAGATCTCATCTCTACTAAAAATAAAAATTTAGTAGGGTGTACTGGTGAATGCCTGTGGTTCCAGCTACTCGGGAGGCTGAGGCAGGAGGATTGCTTGAGCCTGGGAGGTTGAAGCTGCAGTGACTGTTACTGCATTCCAGCCTGGGTGACAGAGTAAGACTGTATCTCAAAAAAAAAAAAAAGAAAAGACATTTGACAGTAACTCAAATCCAAATAAAGAAGGGCACAAAAAGAGTTAACTATATAGGTAAATACAAAATGTAGTACAGTTTATATAGTATGTCACAATTATATTAAAATGTAAATATATATATTTTCATTTGTAACTCTTATTCTTCTACCTGATATAAAAGACAATTGCCTAAAGCAATAATTATGAATTTATGTTGTGGGGCATACAATGGATAAATAATAGTACAAAGAAGGGGGTGGGGATGGAGCTATATAGGAGTAAAGTTATTATATAGCATAAAAATTAATTTGGTATTAATTTGAACTAGATTGTTATAAGAGGTACAGAGAAACAACTAAGGAAATAATTTTTAAAATGTAGTAAAGTAAATAACAAGGAAATTAAAATGGCACAGTAGAAAATATCTAACACAAAAGAAGGAAGAAATGAAAGAACAAAGGGACAAAAAATATAACATATAGATGCAGCTAAAGTAGTGCTTGGTGGGAAATTTATAGCTGTAAATACCTATATTAAAATTTTAAAAAAGGGCAGGGCATGGTGGTTTACACCTGTAATTCCAGCACTTTGGAAAGCTGAAGCAAGAGGATCACTTGAGGCTAGGAGTTTGAGACCAGCCTGGGCAACATAGTGAGACCCTATATCTACAAATAATTAAAAAATCAATTGGGCATGGTGGCATGTGCCTGTGGTCCCAGGTACTTGGGAGGCTGAGGTGGAAGAATCACATGAGCCCAGTGGTCAAGGATGCAGTGGGCTGTGATTGCATCACTGCACTCCAGTCTGGGTGACAAAGCAAGACCCCAATTTTGATTTTCTCAGAAAATACAATAAAATGAGAAAACAAACAAAAGCCAGCAAATGAGATAACCTAGATGAAATGGACAAATTATTATAAAGACAAACTACTGAAACTGACTCAAGAAGAAACAGTCTCCACAGACCTATAACAAGTGAAGAGATTGAATTAATAATTAAAAAGCTTTCCACAAAGAACAGCTCAGAACCAGATGGCTTTATTTGTGAATTCCATGAAATGTTTGGAAAAGAATTAACACTATTCCTTCAAGGTCTCAAAAAATCAGACACTTTCCAATTCATTCTATGAGGATTTGTATTATCCTGATACCAAAACCAGAAAAGGCTATTACCAGATAAGAAAACTGCAGACCAATATAGTTTATGAATATACATGATATAATCCACACCAAAATACTCTACTAGCAAACCAAATCCAAATGTACCTGCAGCAATTCATACCAAATACTAACAAACTGAATCCAGCAAAATGTAAAAAAAAATACACTCCATGACCAAGTTGGCTTTATCCCAGGAATGTGAGAATATGTTGAGTTCAAAATACAAAAATCAATGCAATATGCCCAGTTAATGGAAAGAAAAAAGCAAAAACTACATGATCATCTCTATAGACTCAGAAAAGGCATTTGGAAAAATTCAACATCTTTTATGATAAAAATGCTAAACAAACTAGGCATAGAAGGAAACTTCCTCAACTTGATAAAGGGAATCTACAAGAAGCACACAGCTAATATAATTAATGGTGAAAGACTTAATGCTTTCCTCCTGGGATCAGGAACAAGACAAAGTTGTCAGCTCTCACTATTACTATTCAGTCTCATACTGGATGTTCTAGCCAGGGCAATTAGGCATGAAAAAAAAAAAATAAAGGGCATCCAGATCAGATAGAGAGAAGTAAAACCATCTCAAGTAACAAATGATATGATCTTATATATAGAATATCTTAAGGAATTTGCATAAAGACTATTAGAACAAATAAATTAGCTCAAGAAGGTGCAGAATCAAAGATCAATATACAAAAATCCATTGTATAACTATCTACTGTCAATGAACAATCTGAAAATGAAATTAAGAAAACCAATTTTGCAGCTCACGCCTGTAATCCCAGTACTTTCGGAGGCCAAGGCAGGTGGATCACCTGAGATTGGGAGTTCGAGACTAGCCTGACCAACATGGAGAAATCCTATCTCTACTAAAAATACAAAATTAGCCGGTCATGGTGGCACATGCCTGTAATTTCAGCTACTCGGGAGGCTGAGACAGGAGAATTGCTTGAACCCAGGAGGTGGAGGTTGCAGTGAGCCGAGATTGCACCATTTCACTCCAGCCTGGGCAACAAGAGCGAAGCTCTATCTCAAAAAAAAAAAAAAAAAAAAAAAAAAAGAGGAAGGAAAACTAATTTTGCAGTGGTATCAAAAAGAACAAAATTATACATATATGCAATATTGCTCGGCCTTTAAAAGGAAGAAAACTCTGACCCATTCTACAGTATGGATGAACTTTGAGGACATTATGCTAAGTGAAATAAGCCAGTCACAGGAAAGAAAAATGCTGTATGATTTCACTTATTTGAAGTACCAAGAGTAGTCAAATTCATAGTGACAGAAAGTAAGATGGTTGTTGCCAGGGAATAGGGAAGGAGGAAACAGGGAGTTTAATGGATATAGTTTTGCATTATGGAAAGAGATGCACAACACTGTGTACCTAAGCATACTGCACTGTATACTTAAAAATGGTTATGGTGGTAAATTTTATATGTATTTTGCCGCAATCTAAAATAACAAAAGAACTAAATATTTAGAAATAAATTTAGAAAAGAATATAAGACATGTACATGGAAAACTACAAACATTACTGAAAGAAATCAAAGAAGATTTATATAAATGGGAAGATATTTTCTGTTCTTTGGTTGAAAGCCTTAGTTTTGTTAAGATGTCAGTTCTCCCCAAAGTGATATACAGATTCAATGCAATCCCTATTAAAATTCTAGCTCCTGGCCTGGCATGGTGGCTCATACTTGTACTCCTAGTACTTTGGGAAGCGGGCAGGAGGATTGCTTAAGGCCAGCAGTTCAAGACCAGCCTGGGCAACATAATGAGACCTTGTTTCTACTAAAAATTAAAAAAAAAATTAGGCTGGGCACGGTGGCTCACGCCTGTAATCACAGCACTTTAGGAGGCCAAGGAGGGTGGATCACCTGAGGTCAGGAGTTCAAGACTACCCTGGCCAACATGGTGAAACCTTGTCTCTACTAAAAATACAAAAATTAGCCAGGCGTGGTGGTGTGTGCCTGTAATCCCAGCTACTTGGGAGTCTGAGGCAGGAGAATTGCTTGAACCCAGGAGGTGGAGTTTGCAGTGAGCCAAGACCACGCCATTGCACTCCAGCCTGGGCAACAGTAGTAAAACTCCATCTCAAAAAAAATCAAAACAAAACAATTAGCTGGGCATGGTGGCACATGCTTGTAGTCCCAGCTACTTGGGAGGCTGAGGCTGGAGGATTTCTTGAGCCTGGGAGATCAAGGCTGCAGTGAGCTGTGATGGTGCCACTTCACTCCAGTCTCGGTGACAGAGCAAGACCCTGTCTCAAAAAAAAAAAAAAAAGAAAAAAAAGAAAAAAAAATTCCAGCTTTCTTTTTTTTCATAGAAATTGAAAGGTGATCCTAAAGTTCATATGGAAATGCAAGAGACCTCAAGTAGCCAAAACATTCTTGAATAAGAAGAATAAAGTTAAAAGACTGCTTCCCATTTCAAAACTTACAAAAAAGCTGTAATAATCAAGACAATTTGTTACAGGCACAGGGATAGACATTTAGATCAATGAAACAGAATTGATAGTTCAGAAGTAAACCCTACATTTATGGGCAACTGATTTTTGGCAAGGGTGTCAAGGTAGTTTAATGGGGAAAAATGGTATTTTCAACAAATGGTGCTGTGATAATTGGGTATTCGCATACAAAAGAATGATGTTTGACCCCTACTTCATATCATACAAAAAAATTAACTCAAAATTGATCACAGACCTAAACATAAGAGCTAAAACTATAAAACTCATAGAAAAAAACACAGGGATAGTTCTCTGTGATCTTGAGATAGGCAATGTTTTCTTAGATATGATCTTTGATGTCATATCTTAGCTATGACCTTTTGTTGTCATATCTAAGCACATGTGACAAAAGAAAAAATAAATTGGACTTCATCAAAAGTAACTTTTGTGTGTTAAAGGACACTACCAAGAAAGTGAAAGACAACCCACAAAATAGGAGAACATTTTTGAAAATTATATATCTGATCAGGGACTAATATTCAGAATATATAAAAACAATCATGAAAACTGTACAATAAAAGACAACCCAATTTTTTAAATGGGCCCATGATTTAAATAGACATTTATCCAAAAAAAGATATACAAATGGACAAGAAACACATGAAAAGATGCTCAGCATCATTTGCCTTCCTGGAAATGCAAATTAAAATCACAATGAGATACCACTTCACACTTTACAAGAATGGCAAGGATAATGATAGTAAATAATAAATCAACAAAAAAAACCATGTCCTTGAGGATGTGGAAAAACTGAAACCCTTACATATTTCTGGTGGGAACTGATACAGAAAACAGTTGTGCAGTTCCTCAAAATGTTAAGTATAGAGTTATCAGATGAGCCAGCAATTAGACTCCTAGACATGTATCCTAAATAATTGACAACATGCATTCACACAAGACTGGTACACAAATATTCCTAGCAGCATTGTTTACAATAGCCAAAAACTGGCAACAATGCAAATGTTCATCAATGGATGATGAATATATAAACAAAATGTGGCAATCCATACAATGGAATATTATTCAGCCATAAAAAAGAATGAAGTAATGATACATGAATCTTCTAATCATGCTAAGTGAATGAAGGCAGACACAAAACGCTGCATATTTGTGTGAGTATATTTATTTGAAATTCCAGGCTGGGCATGGTGGCTCATGCCTGTAATCCCAGCACTTTGGGAGGCTGAGATGTGCAGATCACTTGAGGTCAGGAGTTTGAGACCAGCCTGGCCAACATGGTGAAACTCTGTCTCTACTAAAAAATACAAAAATTAGCCAGGCATCATGGCATGTGCTTGTAATCCCAGCTACTCGGGAGGCTGAGGCAGGAGAATTGCTTGAACCCGGGAGGCAAAGGTTGCAGTGAGCTCAGATACTGCTACTTCACTTAAGCCTGGGCGACAGAATGAGACTCTTTCAAAAAAAAAAAAAAAAGAAAAAGAAAAAGAAAAAGAAAAAAGAAAGAAAAAAAAGGAAAAAAAAAAAAAAGAAAAAAAGAAAGAAATTCCAGAATAAGCCAATCCATAGATCCAAATCCATAGAGACTGAAAGCAGATTAGTGGTTCCCAGGATTCTGAAATTAGACAGTGGTGGTGGTTGCATATCTTTGAGAATGTTTTAGAAACCACTGAATTGTATACTTTTAAAGGGTAAATTTTATGGTATGTTGATTGTATCTCAGCAAAAAATAAATAAATAAATAAAATCCAAAACTAATAGCCTACCCCTAGAGAGTAATCACATATTTATTTGAGAAAAATAAATTCCATATTAGGCTTGTAGGTTTGTCATTTAATTGGTATGTTTTTGGTCAGGGAAAGAAATATGCGGGGAACAGCCTATGAAAATTGACCAAGTATCTGGCAGTTATGACCAGCAGTATCTCAAAATCATATTACAGAGGAAACTGGCCACTGCAGAGGGTCCCTCAGTGGTGACTGGAATTTTTATTTCAGAGATTTAAGAGGACATTTTGGTAGAAAATGAGGTATTTTTCATAATGCAAGTCATGAGTCATTCATAACAGATCATAAAATCAATTCCAGGTTTTTTTCATAATGAAATCAAATTAAAATTTAAAAATTAGAATGCACTGTATAGGATAAATATAATTTCATAATAATTTTGGTTTGAGATACATAAACACACATTTACATATGCTGTATCAACATATAAAATGTACTTTTCTTTTTTTCTGAGACTGGGTTCTTGCTTTGTCACTCAGGTTGTGGTACAGTGGTGCAATCTTGGCTCACTGCAGCCTTGACTTCTTGGGCTCAAGTGATCCTCCCATCTCAGCCTTGCAAGTAGCTGGGACTACAGGCACATGCCACCACACCTGACTAGTTTTTTAGTTTTTGTAGAGATGGGATCTCATCATGTTTGCCTGGCTGGTCTCAAACACTAGACCCAAGCAATCCTCCTACCTCTGCTTCTCAAGGCAGAGGGATTACAGGCATGTTGGATGCCTGCTGGAATTACAGGCATGAGCCACTGTGCTGGCCAAAATGTACTTGTTACTGTGGATCATAGTAAAAAAATTGTAAGAAACACCAATCTGATAGAAAGAGCATAATTGTGGGATAAATGTTCCTAAGATAGAAACAGTATATATAATTGATTGGAAGTTAATTGTAGCAATGGAAAATCCAATCATTGTTTCTCCATCCAACAGTTATATATTTCATGTTTCCACTTGCATATAGACCCTTCAGTGATTACTTAACAAGAGATTCTCTTCGAATCTCTGATCCTTCTCCCCGGATATTACAACTCTCAATAGCCAAAGGCACAGATCCAAAGTATCATCCTTCAAAAAACGTAAGTGTGCCCATGTGGAAGAAACAGTTTCTGATTGACTTACAACATGCTATTTACCCTCTTTTTCTAGTGTATTTTCTTTTCTTCCTGTTTATTTTTCCTTCTTATCAAGTGAACTTTTCTGACTCTTTCTTTCATGCCCAATGTATCAGTCAGGGTTGGGTCAGAGAAGCAGAACCACTATGAGTAATGTAGAAAACAGGATTTATTATAGGGATTAGCCCTTCAGCAATTGTGGGAACTGGTGGAGAAGCCTATGGAAGGCTGTTATGGCAGCTGGTACTTGGGTCTGGTTATAGATCTAGAAGCAATGAGATGTAATAGAGGCAGGTCAGCAGTTCCTTGGAATACATTTATGATGGGAAGCCAATACAGGTTATTTAGGCAAGAAGAGTCTAACCTTTTCAGATGGAGGAAAGGTTGATTCTAATAGCAAGGGAGGCTCAGCAGTATTTTGGGGTTTAAAGTCCCTGGCTTCATTGGAATCTGGCTATATATCCACATTCCAATTTTCAAGGCCCCCCTCTTTTCCTATCATTGCCCTAACTTTAACATGAAAGACTGTACAAGTTTGGAAATTCAATTTTCACCATAATTCACCCACTTACAAAATTAGATTCTGGGTCTGGTTTTCAGAATGTTCAGCCCTGTGATTTTAGAGATAAGGCTTTCAAAATTTTAGGGAAGTCATAGAAGCTTCCTGGTCCTGTATGTGGACATTATGGTGGAATTTTATTTTTTTATTTTTTAAGACGAGGTTTCACTCTGTTGCCCAGGCTGGAGTACAGTCATGTGATCACAACTCACTGCAGCTTTGACCTCCCAGACTCAAGTGATCCTCCCACCCCAGCTTCCTGAATAGCTGGGACCACAGGTGCATGCCACCACAATCAGAGATGAAGTGTCCCTATGTTGCTCAGGCTGATCTTGAACTCCTGGGCTCAAGCAGTCCTCCCACCTTGACCTCCCAAAATGCTGGTATTACAGGTATGAGCCACTGCACCTGGCCTACAGTTGGATTTTAAGTCCTGAGCTTACCATTTTCTTTTCTCAAGTTCTTCAGTTCACTTAGAAGCAACCCAGCAATCCTACTGTACTTCTTTATTTCACTAAAATGTTTGCTTGCAGCAGCTGCTTCATCACTCAAAGCCTTGCTTTCTGTTTTGCCGCTGCATGCTGTGGACCATGGTGTATTTTTTTTTCACCACTAGTAATAGGATCATTAATGCCTTTAAATCTAATCAGCTTGGAAAACAAACTCCAGATAATCTAGAACCAATACAGAGAACCCAGCCTTAAAGTTCTCATCTGGGTGTCTGTTACTTTATACCAAACCATTCCCAAACTTAGTGGCATAAAACAACAATGATTTTATTATGCTCAAGGATTTTATGAGTCAGAAATTCTGACTGGGCAAGCAGGTATGGCTTTGCTCTGCTTCATGATGTCTGGGGGCTTAGCTGGGAAATCTGTAATGTCTTGGGTGTCTGAAATGGTGGGGGGCTGGAATCATCTGGAGGCTCCTTTACACTTGTCTTAGTCAGCTTGGGCTGCTGTAACCTAAAACCATAGTCTGGGTAAATTAAGCAAAAGAAATTTATTTCTCACAGTTCTGGAGCCTGGGAAGTCCAAGATTAAGATGCTGGCATATTCTCTTCTTGGTGAGGACCCACTTCCTGGCTTGGAGACAACCATGATTTTGCTGTGTACTCACATGACCTCTTCTTTGTAGGTTCTCAGAGAGAAAGAGAGAAAGATCTCTGATCTCTCTTACTTTTCTTATAATGACTAATCCTATTATGGGGGCTCCACTCTCATGACTTCATCTAAATCTAATTATCACCCAAAAGCCCCACCTTCTAATTCAATCATTGGGGGTTTGGGCTTCAACATGTGAATTTTGGAGGGACACAGTCAGTCCACAGTAACAACTGTGTGTGGTGCCCAGGCTGGGATAGCCTAAAAGCTAGATAGATTTAGATGGGAATATCTATAGGAGTTCCTTGATGTGGTCTCTTCATGTGGCTTAGACTTTTCTTGTCATGAGAGCTGTTCTGAGAAGGAATATCCTAAAATGAAGTGTTTCAAGGGTGAGTATTTCAAGAGAACAAGTGGAAGCTGCATGTTTTTTATGGCTTGGCCTTAGAAGTCGCATAACGTTACTGCAGTCATACTCTGTTTATTGATGTAGTTATAAGTCTGGCCAGATTCAAGGGGGCAGGGACGAAAATCCCACTTCTCAATGAGAGAAGTGTCAAAGAATTTATAGGCACTTAAAAAAAAACTGCCATACCCAATGATTTAAGTCTTTTAGGTATCCTTGAGCATGGATTTTATATGCAGAAAAGACTGTTTAGAGGATGCTATAAATAATTAATAGTTTCATTTTTAAATTTGCAAATTTAAATGTTGATTTTTCTTAGGCTTTTAAGTTTGGTTTGCAAGTTTTATTATTTTATTTATAATTCCAGCAATTTTAAACAATTAATTTTAAGAGTCCTAAATAATATTTTTTTTTTTTAGGGCTGCTGCCCCTAAAATGTTTTTTAGGACTGCCCCTAAAATGTTTTTATTTTAAGGACTGCCTAAATATTTTTTAGGACTGCTGCTCCTAAAATAGCTGCCCCTAAAATGTTTATTTTATCAATTTACCTTTTACGCTTTACTTTCATTCAATCTACTCATTCGACAGTGCATAAACAATTGTACTTTATCCATTATTCCTTGGTCCACTGATTGATTGATGGATTGATTTGTTCATTCGACTTTTTTCTTTTGCTTTTTGTAATTTTTCCGTAAGTTATTGGGGTGCAGGTGATATTTGGCTAGATGAGTCAGTTATTCAGTGGTGATTTGTGAGATTTTGGTGCACCCTTCACCCAAGCAGTATACCCTGCACCTTATTTGTAATCTTTTATTCCTCACTCCCCCTCCAAGTCCCTAAAGTCCATTGTATTATTCTTATGCTTTTGTGTTCTCATAGCTTAGCTCCCACATGCTAGTGAGAACATAAATGTTCGTTGTTTTCATTCTTGAGTTACTTCACTTAGAATAATAGTCTCCAGTCTCATCCAGGTCACTGCAAATGCTATTAATTCATTCCTTTTTATGGTTGAGTAGTACTCCATCCTATACATATATGTCAGTTTCTTTATCCACTCATTGATTGATGGGCAATTGTGTTGGTTCCATGATTTTGCAATTGTGAATTGTGCTGCTATAAACATGCATGTGCAAGTATCTTTTCAAATAAGGACGTCTTTTCCTTTGGGTAGACAGACACCCAGTAGTAGGATTGCTAGATCAAATGGTAGTTCTACTTTTAGTTCTTTAAGGAATCTTCACACTGTTTTCCACAGTGGCTGTACTAGTTTACATTCATTCCCACCAGCAGTGTAGAAGTGTTCCCTGATCACCGTATCCACACCAACATCTACTGTTTTTTTATTTTTTCATTACGGCCATTCTTACAGGAGTAAGGTGGTATCGCATTGTGGTTTCAATTTGCATTTCCTTGATCATGAGTGATGTTGAGCATTTTTTCATATGTTTCTTGGCCATTTGTATACTTCTTTTGAGAATTGTCTATTCATGTCCTTATCCTACTTTTTGATGGGATTGTTTATTATTATTATTATTATTTTTTTTTTTACTGATTTGTTTGAGTTAATTGTAGATTCTGGATATTAGTCCCTTGTCAGATGTTTAGATTGTGAACATTTACTCCCACTCTGTGGGTTGTCTGTTTACTCTGCTGACTGTTTCTTTTGCTGTGCAAAATCTCTTTAGTTTAATTAGGTCCCAGCTATTTGTCTTTGTTTTCATTGCACTTGCTTTTTGGTTCTTGGTCATGAAATCCTTGCCTAAGCCAATGTCTAGAAGTTTTTTTTCAATGGTATCTTCTAGAATTTTTATAGTTTCAGGTCTTAGGTTTAAGTCCTTAATCCATCTTGAGTTGATTGTTGTATAAGATGAGAGATGAGGATCCAGTTTCATTCTCTTACATGTGGCTAGCCAGTTATCCCAGCACCATTCGTTGAATAGGGTGTCCTTTCCCCACTTTATGTTTTTGTTTGCTTTATCGAAGATCAGTTGACTGTAAGTATTTGGGCTTATTTCTGGGTTCTCTAGTCTTTTCATTGGTCTATCTGCCTATTTTTATACCAGTACAATACTGTTTTGGTGTCTATGGCCTTATAGTGTAGTTTGAAATCAGGTAGTGTGATGCCTCCAAATTTGTTCTTTTTGTTTAGTCTTGCTTAGGCTATGCAGGCTCTTTTCAGGTTCCATATGAATTTTAGAATTATTTTTCTAATTCTGTGAAGAATGATGGTAATATTTTGATGGGGATTGCATTAAATTTGTAGATTGCTTTTGGCAGTATGGTCATTTTCACAATGTTGATTCTACCCGTTCATGAGCATGGGATGTGTTTCCATTTGTTTGTGTTGTCTGTGATTTCTTTCAGCAGCATTTTGTAGTTTTCCTTGTAGAGGTTTTTTGACTCTGTGGTTAGGTATATTCCTAAGTTGTCTTTTTTATAAAGCCATTGTAAAAGTGGTTGAGTTCTTGATTTGTTTCTCTGCTTGGTCACTGTTGGTGCATAGAAGAGCTGCTGATTTATATACATTAATCTTGTATCTGGAAACTGCTGAATTCTTTTATTAGTTAGTTCTAGGAGCTTTCTGGAGGAGTCTTTAGGGTTTTAAGGTGAATGATCATATTGTCAGCAAACAGTGACTGTTTGACTTCCTCTTTACGGATTTGGATGCCCTTTATTTCTTTCTCTTGTCTGATTCCTCTGGCTAGGACTTCCAGTACTATGTTGAAAAGGAGTGGTGAGAGTGGGCATCCTTGTTTTGTTCCAGTTCTCAGAAAGAATGCTTTAAACTTTTCCCCATTTAGTATTATTTTGGCTGTGGTTTGTCATAGATGGCTTTTATTACATTAAGTTATATCCCTTGTATGCTGATTTTGCTGAGAGTTTGCTGGATTGTGTCAAATGCTTTTTCTGTGTCTATTGAGATGATTATGTGATTTTTGTTTTTAATTCTATTTATGTGGCGTATCACATGTATTGACTTGTGTATCTTAAACCATCCCTGTATCCCTGGTATAAATCCCAGGTATCAAGTTCAAAATTATGGATGGCTAAAAGGTTCATTCAATGTGCAAGATAAACAAATGGATTGTAAGGTAATAGAATATAAAAAGTTCATTCACATAGTTTCAAATGGTACTTTTTGCAACTACCATTTAAGAAACTAGCATTTTTCAAGTTGTAGTATCAAGGAAAAATATTTACAGTTGTCTGAAAAGGCTCCTGGGCTCAATTGATCTTCCTGCCACAGCCTCCCAAAGTGCTGGTATTATAGACATAATCCATCACACCCAGCCTTATGGTTCTTTCTAAGTTGAAAATTAATTAAGGAAAGGAACTGTATCTTACTATCTTTTGTTGTGTCTTACATACTATAATTGACTAAGAAATATTTGTTTAATAAATTGAATAAGTAAATGATTATTTTAAATCTTTTTAGATTATAAGCCTTAATTGAAAGCAATGGTTGTCATATATTTCTTTGATTTTCCCAGAGCCTGAGAGGAGAGAAAGCTTTATTTATGCTTAAAATTGCTTAAAATGCTTAATTAGTACTTTGTTGTGTTGTACAGCGAGGTAGGATCTTCAGTTTGAATGTTACCTCTACCTCTTACTATGTAAACTTAAATAAATTACTGATTCTCACAATACCTTAGTTTCTGTCTTAGATAATTAGAAATAAAAATGATACCCTAGGTGAGGAATAAATGAATCAATATATTATGATTTGGATTTGTGTTCCCACCCAAATCTCATGTAGAATTGTAATCCTCGATGTTGGAGGAGGGACCTTGTGGGAGGTGATTGGATCACGAGGGTGGATTTCCCCCTTGCTGTTCTTGTGATAGTGCATGAGTTATCAGAAGATTTGGTTGTTTAAAAGTGTGTAGCATCTTCCCCTTTGCGCTCTCCTGTTCCCACTATGTAAGATGTGCTTCCTCTTTGCCCTTCTGCCATGCTTGTAAGTTTTCTGAGGCCTCCCCAACCATGCTACCTGTACACCCTGCAGAACCACGAGCCAATGAAACCTCTTTTCTTTATAAATTACCCAGTGTCAGGTAGTTCTTTATAGCAATGCAAGGATGGACTAATACACAATACGTGTGAAACACTGTCAGTGTTAGTATCATCATCACAATCATCACCATCATACATTAAACAGCACAAGAAGGGATTTGGAAAATACCTGAATATTTTTCCACCCACAGTTAAAGCCCTATTTTATTTCCAGCTATTGATTATATTCCTCTTCAAAGTTTTGTGGTACGCTTTGATATTTAATACAAGTAATTGAAATAGAAGATCATGTAATTTGGACAAATTTCCATAATTCAGATAGTGAACGATAACTTGGGAGTCTACTGGGGAGACGAATGGTTCTGCTTTTCTTCTTATTGGCTTTGGTTTCCTTTTCTTATGTATTCCAATTAGAAGAGAGACACTTAAATTCACTTTAAGCATGGTAATTTTTGATAATAGGTGTCACAATTTCCAAAGGGCAAAAATAATTAAGAACAAAGCTAAGTCTACCTTTATGGCAGGGATCCCTAACCCCTGGGCTCTGGACCAGTACCAGTCTGTGGCCTGTTAGGAATCAGGCAGCACAGCAGGAGGTGAGCAGGAGGGTGAGTGAGCATTACCACCTGAGCTCCACCTCCTATCAGATAAGCAGTGGCATTAGATTCTCATAGGAACATGAACCCTATTGTGAGCTGTGCATGTGAGGGAGCTAGGTTGTTCTCTCTTTATGAGAATCTAATGCCTGATGATCTAAGTTGGAAGAGTTTCATCCCAAAACCATCCTTTTCCCAACACTGTCCATGGAAAAATTGTCTTTTCTGAAACCAGTCCCTGGTGTCCAAAAGATTGGGGACCACTGCTTTATAGTATTCTCATTTGGTGGGGCTGAGCCTGGCCTCGTTGGCTGAGTTTTTCAGTTCACAAATCACCATTACCATTTATCTCTGAATCAGTATGTAGCCTTATTTGCTATTACCTCCATGTCTTTAGTTTAACAGTTAAATTCCTGAAAAGCTGGGTTGGAATCCATGCAAACTAGTTTGAGAGAGATGGAAACAGATCCTTTCAGCTGTGATCATAGCTTACTGCAAGATTCTTACCCGTTCTGCTTGAGGGGTCTGGCCCAGAGGTCAAATTATACTTTGTAATCTTGAACTAGACAGTGTTTATTATTTGATGCTTATAAGTATTGTTTTATTTGTCTCTTGTAGATGCAAACCAACATTTCACTTTCTACCCTGAGTGCAATTCCAACTCCAAGAATTGTAGACCTTGCCCACCCAAGGATCAAGTTAGAGGGTCTGTGCTATGAAAGACAAAGAACTGAACTGCCCATCCGTCCTGTAAGCCATCACTACCTTGGCATCCTTCATCTCACTTTCTGGCTGCTCCTAGGATGCTATTTTGCCTCTATAGGGCATAGCCCAAACTCACTGGCAAAGAGAATCTGGGAAGAGTGGTCTGTGGCAGGAAGAGAGACCTAGCTATATGATAGGGAAAGTAGAGTGCCAAGAGCATGAACTTTGGAGTTCAGTTTCAAAGCTGGGTTCGAATTGCGGCCTCATTTCTATAAGCTCTATGATTGGAACAACCTTCCTGAGCTTTGTTCATTCAACAAATATTTGGATGCCTACTGTGAGCCAGGCAGTGATCCCAGTGAACAACATGGAGCTCTGTGCTAATCAGGGGAGACAAACAATACATTAGTCAATAGATAATGTCAGATCATGATCAGTGCTATGAAGAAAATAAAATAGAAAATGAATGACTACGGGTCGGGGTGGTAAGCTACTTTGCCTGTGGTAGTCAGGGAAGGCCTCTCTAAGGAAGGAACATTCGACTGATAAGAAGGAGTCAACCAGGTGAAGATCTAAAAGAATATTCCAGTAAAGGGAAGAGCATATGCCAAAGTACTAAAGTTGGGATGCACTTGAAGTTGGGTGGAGCAAGGTGAGCTAGGGAATTGTGGAGATAGCAGTCCTCACTGAGAGATCTGCTGTGTTCAGCAATAACAGGTAAGTCATGGCACTTAAGGCAGAGCCTGGAACCTTGGATGGCTTCCCTCCCTCTTCCTCCTTGACATTCCCCACCATCAATTTCAGTGCCAACTTGGTGCCATATTCCAGTTAGATTTTAAAAAAATAAGTAATGATCATGTTGCCAAAGGAGGTAGGACCAGTTTCACCCAGTTTCAAGAAACCTGGGGATTTAATATGGAATTCTATTAGGAAAGAAAACCATTCTGGGAATCAGACACCCTTGGGAGAGTATCTTAAGTTTACCAAAGTGACTCGTGACTGTCAGGCAAATGACTTTATTCTCAGTTTTTTGGTTGTAAACATGGAAGTCATACAGCTCTTTCCTTAATTGCTAGAATTGTAATACCACTACAGAAAATCATACTCTTAGAACCTGAAGCAAATCTGCACCAGTGCAATGCAGAATACTTTCGAGACTACTGAGTGGTGTTAGCCACCTTAATTCTTTTGTTTGTTTGTTTGTTTTTAGACAGTGTCTTGCTCTGTTGGCCAGGCTGGAGTGCAGTGGCACAATCATGGCTCACTGCAGCCTCGACCTGCTGGGCTTAAGTGATCCTCCCACCTCAGCCACCTGCGCAGCTGGGACTACAGGCATGTGCCACCACACCTAAGTTTTTAAAATTTTTTTGTAGAGACAGGGTCTCACTATGTTGCCCAGACTGGTCTGGAACCCCTGAGCTCAACTGATCCTTATGCCTCGACCTCCCAAAGTGCTAAAATTACAGGTGTGGGCCATCATGTCTAGCCCCACCCTAATTCTTTTGAGTGAGCATTTAAAAAAAATATATTAGATGCCTTCCTAGGAAATTTTACCAATAAAGCAACACAACAGAAAGACAAATCTGGTAGATATGGTTTTCAAAGTAAGACCAAAAGGAGTCAGTCAATATATGTTTATTCAATACTAACTACATGCCAGAGCTAATTTTAGCTCTTAGCAAACAGATAATTCCCCTTGAGGAGATTATATTCTAATAGGGAGAAATACAGATGATAAACAAAGTGATAAATTGGCTAATGTAGATATTGACATGTGCTGTGAAGAAGATTAAGTAAGTACTGCAGAAGAGGGTAATTAGGCTGATTTGTCTTGCCTAGTCAGGGAAGTTCATGAGGATGTGATGTTTGAGTTTAGAGACTTGAGTGAGGGAGAGGAAGCCAAGCCAAGGCTGAGGGAAGTTTTTTTCAAGGAGAACTAGCAAGTGCAAGGGTCCCAAGAGGGAAGGAGCTAGTCCAGGGGGCCTATGTTGCTGGAATCATAGGGATCGAGGGGAGGAGAGGAGGAAGATGAGGTCAGAGGGGTGAGGCAGCAGGCAGATCATGTAGGGCCTTGTAGGCCACAGAAGGAACCTAAGTGATATGGTTTGGCTCTGTATCCCCACCCAAATCTCACCTTGAATTGTAATAATCTCCACATGTCAAGGGAAGGACCAGGTGGAGATAATTGAATCACGGGGGTGGTGTCCCCCATGCTGCTCTCATGATAGTGAGTGAGTTCTCATGAGATCTGATGGTTTTGTAATGGGCTTCCTCCTTCGCTGGGCTCTCATGCTCTCTCTTGCCTGCTCCCATGTAAGACATGCCTTTGCTCCTCCTTTGCCTTCTGCCATGATGGTGAGGCCTCCCCAGCCTTGTGGAACTGTGAACCCATTAAACCTCTTTATCTTTATAAAATAGCCAGCCTCAGATATTTCTTCATAGCAGTATGAAAATAGACTAATACTTTTTTTAAAGATAGACTTTCACTCTGTCACTCAGGCTGGAGAGCAGTGGTGCTATCATGGCTTATTGTAGTCTCAATCTCCCTGGGCTCAAGTGATCCTCGCACCTCAGCCTCCTGAGTAGCTGTGACCATAGACATGCACTACTATCCCCAGCTAATTTTTTTTTTTTGCTCAAAATTATTTTTTATTATTTAAAAAACTTTTTTTTAAGTTCCAGGATACACGTGCAGAATGTGCTAATTTGTTACATAGGTGTACATGTGCCATGGTGGTTTGCTGCACCTATCAACTTGTCACCTAGGTTGTAAGCCCCACATGCATTAGCTATTTGTTCTAATGCTCTCCCTTCCCTCACACACACCCAACCCCTGACAGGCCCTGGTGTGTGTTGTTCTCCTTCCTGTGTCCATGTGTTCTCATTGTTCACTTCCCACTTATGAGTGAGAACATGCAGTGTTTGGTTTTCTGTCCCTGTGTTAGTTTGCTGAGGATGATGGTTTCCAGCTCCATCCATATCCCTGCAAAGGACATGATCTCATTCCTTTTTATGGCTGCATATATTCCATGGTATGTATTTACCACATTTTCTTTATCCAGTCTACCATTGATGAGCATTTGGGTTGGTTCCATGTCTTTGCATAGAGCTGCAGACACTTCTCTAAAGAAGACATTTATGTGGCCAACAAGCATATGAAAAAAACCTTACCATCACTGAGCATTAGAGAAATGCAAATTAAAACCACAATGAGATACCGTCTCATGCCAGTCAGAATGGCAATTATTAAAAAGTCAAGAAACAACAGATGTTGGTGAGGCTGTGGAGATATAGGAATGCTTAAAACACCAAAAGCATTGGCAACAAAAGCCAAAATAGACAAATGGGATCTAATTAAACTCCAGAGCTTCTGTACAGCAAAAGAAACAGTCATTAGAGTGAACCAGCAACCAACAGAATGGGAAAAAATTTTTGCAATGTACCCATCTGACAAAGGGCTAATATCCAGAATCTACAAAGAACTAAAGCAGATTTAGAAGGCAAAAACAAACCCATTCAAAAGTGGGTAAAGGATATGAACAGACGCTTTGCAAAAGAAGAGATATATGAGGCCAACAAACATGAAAAAATGCTCATCATCACTGGCCATTAGAGACATGCAAATCAAAACCACATTGAGATACCATCTCATGCCAGTTAGAATGGCGATCATTAAAAAATTTGGAGACAACAGATGCTGGAGAGTATGTGGAGAAATAGGAACACTTTTACACTGTTTGTGGGAGTATAAATTAGTTCAACCATTGTGGAAGACAGTGTGGCAATTCAAGGACCTAGAAATAGAAATTCCATTTGACCCAGCAATCCCATTACTGGGTATATATCCAAAGGATTATAAATTGTTCCATTATAAAGACACATGCACATGTATGTTCATTGCAGCACTTTTTATAATAGCAAAGACCTGGAACCAGCCCAAATGCCCATCGATGATAAACTGGACAAGGAAAATGTGGCACATATACACTATGGAATACTATGCAGCCATAAAAAACAATGAGTTCGTGTCCTTTGTAGGGACATGTGTGAATCTGGAAACCATCATTCTCAGCAAACTGACAGAAGAACAGAAAATCAAACACCACATGTTCTCATTCATAGGCGGGCGTTAAACAATGAGAACACGTGGACACAGGGAGGGGAGCCACACACACTGGGGTATTTTGGGGGGAAATGGGGTGGGACAGTGGGGGTTGGAGAGATTGAGGAGGGATAACATGGGGAGAAATGCCAGATATAGGTGATGGGGGATGGAGGCAGCAAACCACATTGCCATGTGTATACCTATGAAATAATCCTGCATGATCTGCACATGTACCCCAGAACCTAAAGTACAATTAAAAAAATATATATATATGAAAAAAAAAGAAATATGAATGCTTTTACGCCATTGATGAGAATGTAAACCAGCTAATTTTTGCGGCGTTTTGTTTTGTAGAGATGGGGTTTTGCCATTTTGCCCAGGCTAGTCTTGAACTCCTGGGCTCAAGTGAGCTGCCCACCTTAGCCTCCCAAAGTGCTAGGATTACAGGCACAAGCCATTGTGCTTGGCTGGGCGTAAGTATTAGTTTTAGCAAGATGGGAAACAACAGGATGGGTTTAAAGCCTGGTAGTGACTTGATCTGGTTTGGCTTCCAACTCCATCTATATCTGGTAGTGCAATACTGGTAGTGACTTGATCTGATTTAGGCTTTAGAAAGTACTTAGCCCCTGAAGTTGTTATGATGATTAAGTGGGAATGATTTAGGTAAAGCACTTAGAACACTGTCTGGCTCGTGGAACAAACTCATTACATGTTCATTCTCTCCCTCAGTAAGTGTCATGGCAGGCCACAGTGTACAGGAGCAAGGATGGGAGCAGGCAGACCAGTTGCAGTAATCCAGAAGAGAAATGATTGTGACTCAAGTAGGGATACAGCTGTAGACATAGAGAAATGTAAAATTTGGGATATATTTTTGTGTCTCTTTGTTTCCGCTATAGGTAACCCCTGCTGCCATGCTAGCTAAGCCTAGCCCCCGAACAATAGCTCTAGCTAAGTCCAAGTCTGTTCATCAAGATTACCTACCTGATCGCGATGCCCACTGGCCAGTATCTTATGCTGCTACTCATTCCAAAACATCGCCCAGGATTCAGGAACTAGCTAATCCAAATAAGAGGTATGTCAATTTCAGGCTAAAGTGAGACAGGAAAGGCTGGGGTTCTGGGGAGAGGGAGAAAGCTGACCTAGTAAGACAAATGAAAAGAGTTGTAGAAATACAAAAAAAAATTCAAAAACATCTTACTTAATGAATTACATTGCTTATGACACATCTGTAGTATTCTTACCCTAAACATAAGGCTGCAGTTAAAAGGTTAGCAAAAACTTTTACAGTTAAAAGTTAGGTATTGCAACTTAGATCTAGGATGGGGCAGGTGGATCACATCTGTAATCCCAGTGCTTTGGGAGGCCAAGGCTGGAGGATAGCTTGAGGCTAGGAGTTGGAGACCACCTTGGGCAACATAGTGAGACTCTTGTCTCTACAAAAAAATTCTAAGAAAACAAACAAAAAAAAGGCCAGGCATGGTGGCTCATACCTGTAATCCAAACACTTTGGGAGGCAGAGGTGGGAGGATCGCTTGAGCCCAGGAGTTTTACAACAGCCTGGACAACAAAGTGAGACCCCATCTATTCAAAAAAATAAAAAAAAAATTATCCAGGTGTGGTGGTACGTGCCTGTAGTCCTAGCAACTTAGGAGGCTGAGGCAGGAAGTCACTGAGTCCAGGAATTTGAAGTTATAGTGAGCTATGATATGTACCAATACACTGCAGCCCAGGCAATAGAGTGAGATGACCCTGGCTCTAAGAAAAAGAAAGGAAAAAAGAAAAAGAAACTTAAGATCTAAAAGACAGCCCTATAAATATATGTATGGAATTATTTATCTAACATATATTATTAAGTGAAACAAGTTCTAAGCACAGCATGTAATATGTTGCAATGTGTGTAAGAAAAAAAGACATATGTGCCATATATTTGTTTGCATATGCCTATAGCATCTCAGAAGGGTATACAAGAAGCTTGTAACAATGGTTGCCTTTGGGGGTCTAGGGAACTGGGATAGGAGGAAGACTTATTTTTCAGTAAATAGGTTTTTTGTGTTTTTTCAATGTTTTGCATCATGTACATGTATGGCCTCATGAAAACAGATAAGAATATATAGTTAACAAAGAAAAACATTGCCTCTCATTTCTATATATTTTTTGGAGGACCTCTTAACTTGCCCTAACCTCAATTAATTTTGTTGCCTTGAAGGATAACATCTGATCCCTCTTTTTAAGCATCATTAGCTAAACCTAGAAGAGGCAAAAAAAAAAAGGCTGTGGAAGTCTTGAGCTCAGGGAAAGGGAAATATGTTAGTCTTATATAATGACATTTTAAAAATGCTACAATGTGTTTATCCTTTAAAAAAATGAATTTGCCATCAGATTAAATGAAGCTCATTCTCTGTTCATTAAAGCGAAGAGGCTGGGTGTGTTGGCTCATACCTGTAATCCCAGCTCCCACTTTGGGAGGCCAAAGCAAGCAGATCACTTGAGCCTGGGAGTTTGAGACCAGCCTGGGCAACATGGTGAAACTCTGTCTCTACTAAAAATACAAAAAAAAAAAAATTAGCTGGGTGTGGTGGCACAGTTTTGTAGTCCCAGCTACTCTGGAGGCTAGGGTAGAAGAATCACTTGAGCTTGGGAGGAGGAGGTTGCAGTGAGCAGAGATGGCACCACTGCACTCCAGACTGGGTGACAGAGTGAGACCCTATCTCAAAAAACTAATAAAATTTTAAAAAACCAAAGAGACGAATATGATCAAGTGCGTTATCAAGGTTTTATCCTGGTGACAAAATTATTTGGTGGTAGGGTGCTGAGAGTGGCCAACTTCAAAAATTTTATTTTCTTAAGTCTACCAGAGAATGCTCTGACTTGTTTTAACATTGCCAAATTATGTTATGGTAAATGATACAAACTCAGGTCTGCCTGATTCCAAAACTCAAGTTCAAGACTGAGCAACTTCCTGAATTCACCTTCTGGGGAAAGAGAAAAGGTTTTGGAAACTGACAGACATGCAAATCTATATTTGTCCATAGATCATTCATTTAACTTCTCTGAGCCTTGATTTCCTTATCCGTATCGTGGAGGTCATGAAAATAAAATGCGATAATATCACAGTACCCAACATAGAGTGGATACTTGAGAAACATTAGCTACCTTCTCTTTTCATTTTACTTCAGGTTGATTTCTTTTTCCTTATTTCAGGGCTCCTGTGCATATTGTATATTATGATCCAGATGTCTTTAAAGTTAAGCCATCTGCTTTGAAAGCCCAGTGTCCTCAAAGGATCCGGGAGTTGGCACAACCTCTTTCACGTTAAATACAGAAAGCCACGTCAGACCCTGGTTATGTATCTAGAACACACCTACTGTGGTACTGTCAGTTTACATTCACCTCTTGCTTCCCCTCCCACAAAATGAGACCTTTAAGGAAAACCACTATGATCATCAAATAGCAATTGTTGCTGTTACCTGTCATTGAATCTTTAGCAGGCTTGAGGACTCTAGCATGCAATAAATGAGAAAATAAGAGACTGCCTTATTATCCTTACTGTCTCCTCACAAGCATCTTGGCTGCTTCACTGCTGTGGCTGACCCGAAGAAACACTCTTTCTTATATTTGTGGATTTTGCTTTTCCTTTCCCAGTGAGTTCCATGTTCCCCAGTAGCTGATCCTGCCTCAGTCCCTTCTCCAGTAAGTCCTGGGAAATGAAATCATTCTTTGTGTTGTTCAGCATCCCCTTATTACTTAGAAAAAAACCCTGAAAAAGTGAAGCTCTTTTGGGAAAATTAAAATATTTTTTATAATCTATAAATATGATTTACAATTGAAATTTAGGGAACAGCTTACCTTAAATGACGACATCACCAATCTCTGTTCCTTTACTCCTGCTCAGGGTCACTTACCGTGAATGACAGAAAAAGCAAGATGTTTGGTAAGCATTACAATTCTTTGCAAAATTGGATCTGCCCAGAGTTTTATTCTCTCCATAGATCAGTATTTTACAAATTAAACTAACTTTTATGGAGCATATCTAGATTTGCGTGAAAATGAACTGACTTGAAAGCCAATTTTACAGATGAATGAGTTCCATCTTGAAGATCTTTGTGTTCTAGAGAGGTAATACCACATAGTAATTTTGAACTTGAGTTTTGGAATCAGACAGACCTGAGTTTGTCTCTGTCTTGGATTATTTATCAGGTATGTGATCTTAAACAAACTTCCTAACTCCCTGTGCTGCAGTTTCTTTATGTATAAAATGGGTTTCTGCGGCATTCTTGTAAAGATTAGATGATAAAATGTATATAATAAAGTATAAGTTTGAAACAAATTTTTGTTTAGAAATTTAGCTGTGTTTCACATGTTTAAAGCAGTACAATTCACAATTGCAAAAATATGGAACCAACCTAAATGCCTATCAACCAACAAGTGGATAAAGATAATATGGTATATATACACCCTGGAATACTACTCAGCTATAAAACGAAACAAAATAATGGTGTTTGCAGCAACTTGGATGGAACTGGAGACCATTATTCTAAGTGAAGTAACTCAGGAATGGAAAAACCAAAAATTATATGTTTGCACTTATTAGTGAGAACTAAGCTAGGAGGCTGCAAGGGCATAAGAATGATAATAATGGACTTTGGGGACTCAGAGGGAAGGCTGGTAGGGGAGTGAGGAATAAAAGACTACACATTGGGTACAGTGTACACTGCTCAGGTGATAAGTGCACCAAAATCTCAGAAATCACCACTAAAGAACTTATCTGTGTAGCCAAAAACTACCTCTACCCCCAAAACTGTTGAAATTAAAAATAAGAAATTTACCTGTGTTAGCCTTCTAAGGGCACAGTGGCATAATTCATATCAGTGGGAAAAATATGCTTTGAGTCTTATATTAAATGAATGTCTGTTCGGTGTCTTTGCTTTGCCAGGCCCTGTGCTAGGCACTGTAGGTAACATAGTGGACCAAACAGACATGGGTTCTGCTCTCACAAACTCTTTAGCTTATTGGGAGAGATGATTTCATTTGAACATTCACCAATAAATGTAAAATGACAACACTAGCAAGTGCTATGAAATAGTGTGATGAAATAACAGAATAGAGTACACTGATCCCATGGGAAGGTGAGAGAAGGCTTCTGTAATGAAGGAACAATTGGGTGGAATTCTGAAAATTGGGCAGAATTAACTAACCAAAGAGGATACAGGAAGGCATGCCAGGTAGTGGGAACACTTGTTAAGTGGACATTTGTTGATTTTTGGGTCACCCTGCATTCACTCTTCCTCCTTCTGGTAAGAACTGCCCATTTTCTCTTGGAGAATTACTTTCTCCTTGTTGTTTAAAGCAGACTTTATGGGGATTTTTATTCAAGGTTTCCTAGCCGAAGTGTGGACATGTGACCCAAGCCAGCCACACTCATTGAACTGTCCTCTGGGACTGTGGATCTTAAGCATAGTGAAGCAAGGGTGATGGGGTGGGGTGGGGTGGTAGTTGGAGCTGATATTTCCTGTTGTAGGTACCCTGATGAGACTTTATTTTTCTCCTACTACCTGTGTCCTGGAGCTGTTCTGACTCCTACCCTGGTGCTTCGGCTATTCCTCTGACACGGGAGCTGCCTTCCAGTAAATCCCCTGAGGCAGATGGAAGGATGTATCCGGGACTGAAAGATTTACAGTGTGGCTTAAACAGAAAGAAATCTGGGGTTGTATGAAGCAAAGGGAGGCTGAAGGACAGGAACAACAGCAGACCACATAGGGCACTGGAGGACAGGTTAAGGATTTTAGTCTCCATCCTAAAACCAAAGGGAAGCTATTGAAGTAATTTAAGCATAGGGATGATGTGATCAGGGTTGCCTTTTGAAAAAGTGGTCCTGACAAATAAATTGGGAAGTGGGCAGTGGAGGTAGGTAGGCCAAGTCAGGTGGTTATTTAGTAGGTCATATGAAAGGTGAAAATAGTTTGATGGTACTTTGGTGGAGATGGTAAGAAGTGACAGGCTCAAGAGAGATTTGAGAAGGTGGGTTTATGGGATTTGATGAAGGATTATATATGGGGAGTGAGAGAGGAAAGAACTCAAGATAACTTCTGGATTTCTAGCTTATGAAACAGGATAAAGAGCACTCTGGTTTGAATGTTTTTGTCCTTCCAAAATTCACATTGAAACTTAATCCTCAATGCAATAGTATTAAGAGGTGGAGTTTTCAGGAGTTGATTGGGTCAGGAGGACTCTGCCCTAATAAATTGGATTAGTGTCCTTGTAAAATGGCTTGAGGGAGTGAGTTCATCTTTTTTTCCCTTTGGCTATGTGAGGATGCAGTAGGAAGGTGCTGTCTTAGAAGCAAAGAGCAAGCCCTCACCAGACACCGAATCTACTGGCCCCTTGATATTGGACTTTCCAGCCTCAGCTGTGAGAAATAAATTTCTGTTCTTTATAACTTGGCCAGTCTTTGGTGTTTTGTTATAGTAGCTCAAAACAAACTGAAGCAGAAAATTGGTACCAGGAATGGGGTACTCTGTAACAAATACCTAAAAATGTAAAAACAGAGTTGGAACTGGGTAATGAGCAGAGACTGGAACAATTTGGAGGAGCAGGCTAGAAAAAGTCTGTATTGCCATGAATGGAGCATTAAGGGCGATTTTTGATGAGAACTCAGAAGAGTTGTAGAGAAACCCTCAATCTTCTTAGAGATTACTTAAGTGGCCATGAACCAGAAAGTTGGCAGAAATATGGACAGTAGCCTGGGCATGGTGACTCCTGCCTGTAATCCCAGCACTTTGGGAGGCTGAGGTGGGAGGATTGCTTGAGCCCAGGAGTCTAAGACCAGCCTGGGCAACATAGGGAGACCCCATTTATATTTAAAAAAAATTTTTTTTTTACAACTAGCTAGGCATGGTGGTGTATGCCTGTAGTCCCAGCTACTAAGAGGCTAAGGTAGGAGTATTCCTGAGCCTGAGAAGTTGAGGTTGCAGTGAGCCATGATTGTGCCACTGCATTCCAGTCTAAGCAACAGAGTGAGACCCTGTCTCAAGAGAAAGAAAGAGAGAGAGAGAGAGAGAGAGAGAGAGAGAGAGAGAGAAAGAAAGAAAAGAAAATATAGACAGTAAAGGACATTCTGATGAAGTGTCAGATGGAAATGAGGAACAAGGCAGTGGAAACTAGAGAAATAAGTTAGTAAGTGCCCCCCCCAAAATCCTTGGTTACATTGTATTCATGTCCTTGTTTCTCTTATAATCAATAAAATATTATATTTGGCAGGAGAAATCTCTAAGCAAAGTGTTGAAGGAACTGCATGACTTCTCTTGACTTGTTATAATAAAATGTGAGAAGAGAGAAGTGAATTAAAGATGGAATTTATAATTAAAAGAGAAGCAGAACTTAAATATTTGGAAAATTCTTAGCCTTGTCAAGTTGTAAAGAATGAGAACCATGGTTGGGAGAGAACACCAAGAGTGTGACCAGGCGAATGTTTGGTAAGGAGATTAATATGGCTAGAAGAAAGTCAGATGCTATTAATTAGGAAAATGGAAGAATGACCCCAAAGGTATTTTGGAGATCTTCAAGGCTGCACCTCCCATCACAGGCCCAAAGTGCCAGGCCCTTGAGGACAGAATGACTTCAAAGCAGGAGGCCAGGGCATCTGTGGGACCTTGGGGCCCACTTCCTAGTATTGCCTCAAGTTTCTGCTTCACAAATCCTGGTGCAGTGCCCCACAACCACTTCGGGTGTGGCTCCAGTGGGCCCAGGTACAATACATTTGGGAGAGTCCCCACTAGGGAAATGTCTAATGGAGCCATGAGAATAGGGCCATCTTTGTGACCCCAGATTGGTAGAGCCACCTGCATGCAACATCAGCCTGGGAGAGCCACAGCCACATGACTCCAAACCCTGCTGATGCAGGAGTTGTGCCCAGCAAAGCCACAGGGGTGAGGCCACCTGGGTAAACCCTAGTGTGTTCAGAAGATGGGACGTGGAGTCAAACAAGATCATTCTCAAGCCTTAATATTTAATGTTTGCCTTGAGAGTCTTGGACTTACTTGAGACCTGTTACTCCTATCTTTCCTATTTCTCCCTTTTGGAATGAGAATGTATATCCTATGCTTATCCCACTATTGTAATTTTTTTTTTCTTTCCAGACAGAGTCTTACTCTGTCACCCAGACTGGAGTGCAGTGGTGCGATCTTGGCTCACTGCATCCTCCACTTCCTGGGTTCAAGCAGTTCTTCTGCCTCAGCTTGCTGAGTAGCTGGAATTACAGGTACTCGCTACCATGCCTGGTGAATTTTTGTACTTTTAGTAGAGACAGGGTTTCACCATGTTGGCCAGGCTGGTCTTGAACTCCTGACCTCAAATGATCCACCCACCTCTCCTCCCAAAGTGCTGGGATTACAGGCATGAGCCACTGTGCCCAGTCACTAGTATAATTTGAAAGCATCTAACTTGTTCGATTTCACAGTTTCACAGCTGGTGGGAGAGTTTGCCTCAGATTAATCATTCACTGAGTCTCAGCCATATCTGATTTAGATGATATTTAGGTGAGACTTTGGGCTTAGACTTTGAAGTTGATGCTGAATTCAGTTAAGACTTTTGGGGCTATTGGAATGATATTGATGTATTTTGTAAGTGAGAAAAACATTAATTTGGGGGAGCCAGGGGCAGAATGCTGTCATTTGAATGTTTCATCCCTCTAAAATTTGTGTTGAAACTTAATTTCCAATGCAACATTATTAAGAGGTGAGGCCACTAGGAGGTGATTATGTCATGAGGGCTATGCCCTCATGAATGGGATTAGTGTCCTTATAAAAGGGCTTGAGGGAGTTCATCCCTTTTTCCATTTTTAGCCATGGGAAGATGCAGCAAGAAGGTGCCATTTTGGAAAGAGCCAGCAGCCATCAATTGACCTTGAATCTGCCAGTGCCTTGATTTTGAACTTCCCAGGCTGTAGAACTATGAGAAATAAATTAATATTATTTGTGAATTATTCAGTTCATTGTATTTTGTTATAGCAGCCTGAATAGGCTAAGAGAGATAGTGAGAGTTAGACAAACAAATGAAAACACATCCCATGCTTATGGATGGGTAGAATCAATATTGTGAAAATGACCATACTGCCAAAAGTAATCTACAAATTTAATGCAATTTCCATTAAAATACCACCATCTTTCCTCACAGAATTAGAAAAAACAGTCCTAAAGTTTATATGGAACCAAAAAAGAGCCCACATAGCCAAAGCAGGACTAAGGAAAAAGAGAAAATCTGGAGGTATTACATTATCTGATTTCAAACTATACCAAAAGGCCGTAGTCATCAAAACAGCATGGTACTGGTATAAAAATAGGCACATAGACCAATGGAACAGATAGAGAACCCAGAAATAAACCCAAATACTTACAGCCAACTGACCTTCGACAAAGCAAACAAAAACGTAAAGGGGGAAAGGACACCCAATTCAACAAATGGTGCTGGGATAATTGGCAAGCCACGTGTAGGACAATGAAACCGGATTCTCACCTTATACAAAAATCAACTCAAGGTGGATCAAGAACTTAAATCTAAGACATAACACTATAAAAATTCTAGAAGGTAACATCAGAAAAATCCTTCTAGACATTGGCTTAGGTAAGGATTTCATGACCAAGAACCCAAAAGCAAAGCAAATGCAATAAAAACAAAGACAAATAGCTGGGCTTAATTAAATAAAAGAACTTTTGCACAGTAAAGGAAAAAGTCATCAAAGTAAACAGACAACCCACAGAGTGAGAGAAAATCTTCACAATCTATGTATCTGACAAAAGACTAATATCCAGAGTCTACAATGAATTCAAACAAATCAGTAAGAAAAAAAACAATCCCACTAAAAGGTAGGGTAAGGACATGAATAGACAATTCTCAAAAGAAGACATACAAATGGCCAACAAACACGAAAAAAATGCTCAACATCACTAATGATCAGGGAAATGCAAATCAAACCCACAATGCGATACCACCTTACTCCTGCAAGAATGGCCATAATCAAAAAAAAAAAAAAATAGATGTTGGTGTGGATCCAGTGAAAAGGGAACACTTCTACACTGCTATGAGAATGTAAACTAGCACAACCACCATGGAAAACGGTGTGGACATTCCTTAAAGAACTAAAAGTAGAACTATCATTTGATCCAGCAATTCTACTACTGGATATCTACCTAGAGGAAAATAAGTCATTATACAAAAAAGAAACTTGCACACACGTTTATAGCAGCACAATTTGCAATTTCAAAAATATGGAACTAGACCAAATGCCCATCAATCATTGAGTAGATAAATAAACTGTGGTATATGTATACAATGGATTAATACTCAGCCACAAAAAAAGGATGAATTAATGGCATTTGCAGCAACCTGGATGGGATTGGAAACTATTATTCTAAGAAGTAACTCAGGAATGAAGTGTATGTTCTCAAGTGGGAGTTAAGCTATGAGGATGCAAAGGCATAAGAATGACACAATGGACTTTGGGAACTCGGGGAGAAAGTGTGGGAAGGGGGTGAGGGATAAAAGACTATAAATCAGGTTCAGCGCATATTGCTCAGGAGATGGGTGCACCAAAATCTCACAAATCACCGCTAAAGAACTTACCAAATACCACCTGTTCCTAAGAAACCTATGGAATTAAAAAGAAAAAAGAGATAGAGTCGGAATATACAAATGAATAATAGCCAGGTGACATATGGCAACAGAACTCTGCCTCACAACCTCTGCAGCAACCATGCCAGGAAGCTAAACCACAGCCTCTGTAACCATCATGCCAGAATGGTCAGAATTTGATCAATGGTCCTTTAATGGTGCCTATGTTTTTGCCCTCACTTCTAACTCAGGAACAGCCAGAGAAAGCCAAATACACTCCCTAAGCCAATCACAGAAGATCTTCTAGTTGTAGTTAGCCCTCTTCAACTTCCTCATGCAAGCAGCCGCGAATCAGAGCATATCCAAAGCCTCCCCACACCCCTGCTGCTGTAAAGCTCCCCCTAACTGCCTTTGCGTCTCTGTCAGATGCAAATGACTGTGGCTGACTCCCTCGCTTTAGCCAGCTCTAATAAGTAGCCTGTGTATGCTCTCATTTGGGTGGTCTTTGTTTATTTTCAGGACAGTGAGCCCTTCACTGATGTAGGGGACACTGGGTGAGGACCAGAAGAGGAGGGTGAAGAAGCACGTGTTCAGTTCTGGACACGTAGATTAGAAGGTGGCTTTGAAACGTTGAAAAGGAGATGTCAGGTACAGCCTGCACTGTGACTTTCATGGAATCAAGGCACTTTTGCCTTCCTGGATAATTAACTTCCTCCTTAAAATAATATTAAAACCTACGTTTTATGACTTTGTTGGTATAAATATGGACATGTTAATATATACTAAAATTTTTTTACCCAAACATTTTTTTTCTTATTTTAAGAGAACTAAAACATTTTTGTGAGCCTCTAAAATATTGAGGGGCAGTAGGCACTGTGCCTAATGGAGCAGTTATCTCTGCTCAGGTAGGCAATTATTATTTGTGTCTGTGTTATAAAGACAAGGTGGGAAGTCTGCGGGAGACACAAATGTGCAAGTCGTCTTCTCTAGGTGGTGACTGAAGCTCATGTGATGAAGGACAGGTAAACCCCCAAACTGGTGCTTAGCCCAGGAGGGTTCTTATCTTGCCCAGGAAAGAATTCAAGAGCAAGCCAATGATGTTAGGAACCTTTTCTTGAACACTACTGCTTCTCATGGAGCAGGGCTAACTCATAGGCAGTGCACCCAGAGCCAGCAATGCGTAGGCTGTTGGTAACTGTATTTATACCCACTATGGCCACTTTCAATCACATGCAAATTAAGGGGAAGGTTAATGCAAATCTAGGGGTAGCTTATTTATTACTTTCCAGTAAAAAGGCAGTAACTTCCAGATCATCGCCGCACATTTGTAAACTGTAAACTGTCATGATGCTGCTGGGAGTGTCTTATTTTCAGGAGCAATGCATGCAGCCAGGGATTGCTTTTGTCGCCATCTGCTGGTTCCTGACAGTTTCTTCACTTCATCCTGTCTGGACCAGATCCTGTTTTGGACAGCCAGGTTATGATTAGAAAACAAATCCTGCCTGTCTCCTATACTTCATATGAATGAGAGAGGAGCAGCTCAAGAGAGTGCCTGATATTTGCTGATACTGAGGAATTGCTGTTAGTTATATTTAGGAGTGGTACTAATATGGTGGATGTATTTTTACAGTTCTTTTAGGGATGCACACTGAAACATTTATGGATGCAATGATACCTGAGGTTTGCTTTACAATAATCCCATGCATGAGGGTATGAATGAAACACTCATTGTTGTAAGCTGATGATTGTTGAAACCAAGTAATGGGAACATAAGAGTTCTTTATATTATTTTCTCTTCTGTTAGAGATGTGTGATGCTTTGCATAATAAAGTACAAAAATGTGAGAGGAGAGGAACTGGGAATGTGAGTTATCACATATCAGCAGGGAGTTAATGGCCTGAGTAATTTAAAACCCTTCTGACACACTATACCTTTAGTCAGGTCTGCTTCACTCCCAGTGAGTGCCAGTGAGTGGTTTAGGGGACTCTTAAGGGAGAAATCAAGGGAAGGTGTCTATATTTCATGGCTTGGGACAGTGTAGAGAAATAGCACATAAAAGATGGCGAGATAATTTATAATTTAACGGAATCTTGGAGTTACAACCCACTAGGATTAAGGAGAACTAAGGTAAACTGGGGCTCCCACCCTAAATCCTGGGAGAGTGGGAGGCACTCAGGACTTTCCCCACATTTATGATAGGGGAAGGGTTTCAAAAAATTCCAATTGAATTTTCAAATGTCAGGTGCCTCCATTGACCTCTGAGTTGCAAGTGCTTGACACACAATAAGCACTCAATAAATGGCAGGTACGCGAAGAAGTGGGGACAGAGGTATTAAGAAGGGTTTGTTAACCTGGATTTGGTTGAAGGAAAGAAAATGGTGGCATGAATGTTGACTGGCTTCCTGCAGTCACAGAGAGAGGGTGAAGGCAGTCCTGCTTCTAGTCAAGGAGGCTGGCTCTGGCATGAAGCCTAACTGAGCATTAGCCATGCAACTGAGGGACTGTGTTAAAGAAACTTCTCTTCTCTTCCTGGGTCTGCTGGGGCAGGGGTTTTGAATGCAGGAATCTCCTGGCTCCCCGCCTCAGGCGGCTGGGGCCCTTTGAGCACCACCTCCACACCAGCCAGGTAAAATTCTTTGTCTGATCTTCCCCCGCACAGGAAAGCTAGGTAGGGTTCTTTTGTCCCAAATTCCCACTGAAAGCTCTGGGAGGAGGGGGCTCTATGACTCAGGGTTGTAAAACAAGTAGCCAATCCGGTATCAGAGTTGAAGATCAATCAATCCAAAGGAAGTTCGAAAGGACTTCTCTTATTGGATGAGACACGAATGGGGAAGGAATAACTCAAGGGTTAAAACTTCAGCTGCTCCTACCTGAAAGGATTCCTTCTCTGGATTCCCTCCCACCACAGTGTGGGAGATGCCTTCTTTCTCTCTGTGTAATAAATCAGTCATCCACAGAAATCTTTGGGTCCACGATATTGATGAGAACAATAAACTCACCGTGCCTCCGAGGCCCCTTCCCCATTCTTTGGGGTTAGAGAGGCCAAGAACCTATGAGGTGAGTACTCCCCTCATAACACAACCTTGTACAAAGTACTTAACTTTTCATTGAAATGATGCTGTTAGTATTTACTGTTGTGATTTGAAAGTTCCCAGTAAATTAGATCTCTCCTTTCTCTGCCAGAGTTTAGGAACAATTAAGAGATGTAGGCATTTAAAATAATTCATTTACACGACCAGGTGTGGTGGTTCCTACCTGTAATCTCAGCAGAATACATAAGAAGTGGAGTTTTCAATCATCATTAGTAGATGTTAAAAAGCTTCCACATCATGGAGTTTACTTCCTTTGCTAGCTATGATCCCAATACAAACACAATCCTCCTATCAAGACGTAGAGTCTACTTCCCACTTCCTGAATCTGGGCTGGCCTGCGACTTGCTTAGTGTAGAAGCCCAGAATATGCCACTCCAAAATATGACTGTAGAAGACCAGAATATGCTACTCCAAAATATGCCTCTTTGTCAAAAGGATTATTTTAAACTGGTTATTTTGAGTAACTTCAGATATAGGAGAAGCTCTGAAAACAGAGTAAAGGTTATTTTTCAATAAAGGAAATTTACATTTATGAAGAAAATCTCCACTTATACGAGTGTCTGTACCAGGAAGACAGGGATGAGTAAATCACCAGAGACTCTTGACAATGGAGATGGCATGGACTTAAATCCCCATAACAAACCTCATCCTTTACTGTACTTTTCCTGGGCGTCTCCTCATGACTGGTCTTCCCTGACACCTTTTTTTCTTTCCATCAGTGGGATGATGGTATTTAAGCCTGAATTCAAAGCCCCTGTAAACCAAAAAACAAATTTTAAGGTCCCCCCAACCATCTGAATAGACTCCATCTCTAGGCCAAGGTCATTCCAAAGTTGATCTGAAAAATGAGTTTAGTCCATGATGGGAGGGGAGAGCCAGGCATGCCTCATTATATCTTCCTCCTTTTAGAATTACTGTAGACCAGATTCTTTAAGTCTAACAAGAAACATTTACAATTTATTCTCTCTAAAGCCTGCTACCTGGAGGCTTCATCTGCACGCTAAAACCTTGGTTCTCACAACCCCTGAGTGTAAGGCAGACATGCCTTTCTATCGATAATTACTCTTTTAACCAATTGTCAGTTAGAAAATATGAATCTGCCTATGACATGAAGACACCACTTCCAGTTGTCCTGCCTTTCTGGACTGAACCAGTGTACATCTTACCATGTATTCAGTGATGTTTTATGTCTCCCTAAAATGTATAAAACCAAGCTGTGCCCTGACCACCTTGAGCACATGTCATCAGGACCTCCTGAGGCTGTGTCATGGGCATGTCCTTAACCTTGGGAAGTAAACGTATTAAATTAATTCAGACCTGTCTCAGATACTTTTGGATTTACACCACCTTTTTGAGATTTACTCATTTCTGTGGATATATCCTGTGTATACATGAAAAACACATGTATAAATAAAATTCTGTTTGTTTTTTCTTGTTAATCTGCCTTTTATTACAGGAGTCCATACCAACTAAGAATTATAAAGGGTAGAGAACATTATTTTTCCTCCCCTAAGACTGCAGAAGGGACATTGTGTGGCTTTCAAGGTCAGGTCTCAAAAAGCCTTGCAGTTTCTGGGTTTGCCCTCTTGGGAAGAAACCCAGCCTCTTTAAAACAACTTATGGTAAGAGGGACAGCCCTGAGCTAACCCTGTGCTAAATGCATCCTTGTGAGAGAGCCAGGCAATACCAGCAGGACTGCGCAGCTCACCCACAGAATTCTCAGAAAAAAAAAACGGTTATTGTTTTAAGTGACTAGATTTGGAGTTGGTTTTGTATTGGAGAGAAAAATAATTTCATATATACATGAAGGATACCAACAGAATGATTAATTCTCAAAGAGGTAGCTTTGAATTCCAGCTTGTGTAGTCTCTTCAACAAATAACAGTACATTTTTAGAGATTTGACAAGACGAAGAAAAGAACTTTGAGTCTCTAGGGATGGCAATTTGTGTGAAGGCAAATAAATGGCAGAAAAAGGCTAGTGAAGCTTGTTAACGTCGGTTCCTCTGGTACTATTGTTACTGAATCACACTTGGGTCTGCTCAATCAGCACGCAGAAAAAGTCAAACACTGACAGCAGGATTTGCAGCTAGAGTAAGCAAAGCATTTATTTCAGGGCATTAAGCAAGGAGAATCACTTAAGGCTTGAAGTCCCTGATGGCTTACAAGCAGGGGTTTTTAAAGGCAGAGGTACAGTTTAGAATAGCAGAAGTTACAGACAAAATCCTATGTCAATACACAGAGGTTATACATTAATTTGGTCCAAAAGGCAGGCTATCTTGAAGCAGGGGCTGAAAGATCACAGATAGATTCAGAGACTTTTTTGATTTGCAATTGGTTAAGGAAGCATTGCTTTGTCTAAAACACTGGGGTCAACAGAAAGGAATGTTAAGGTTTGGCCTGTGGGTGTGACTCTCTCTGTCAGAGACGTTCGAATCAGAGCAACTCCATCTTGAACAGGGACTGGGTAAAATAAGGCTGAGACTTACTGGGCCACAGTCCAGGAGGTTAGACATTCTTAGTCACAGGACAAAATAGTAGGCCAGCAAAAGATACAGGTTACAAAGACCCTGCTGGTGAAACAGGATGGAGGAAAAAAAAGCCAGCCAAAACCTGCTAAATCCAAGATGGTGATGAAAATGACCTCTGGCTGTCCTCACTGCTCATTATACGCTAATTACACTGCATTAGCATGCTAAAAGACACTCCCACCAGTGCCATGACAGTTTACAAATGCCAGGGCAACCTCTAGAAGTTAACTTATATGGTCTAAAAGAAAGAGAAATCCTTAGTTCTGGGAATCCCCCTCCCCTTTCCCTGAAAACTCATGAATAATCCACCTCTTGTTTAGCATATGATCAAGAAATAACTAGAAGTAGCCAACCAGGAGCCCTCATGGCTGCTCTGCCTATGGAGTAGCCATTCTTTTGTTTGTTTCCCTTTTTTTTTTTCCTGAGACAGAGTTTTGCTCTTGTCCCCCAGGCTGGAGTGCAATGGTGCAATCTTAGCTCACTGCAACCTCTGCCTCCTGGGTTCAAGCAGGTCTCCTGCCTTAGCCTCCCCAGTAGCTGGGATTACCGGTGCCCACCACCATATCCAGCTAATTTTTGTATTTTTAGCAGAGATGGGGTTTCAACACGTTGGCCAGGCTGGTCTCAAACTCCTGACCTCAGGTGATCCACGCGCCTCAGCCTCCCAGAGAGCTGGAATTACAAGTATGAGCCACTGTGCCCATCCTCTACTTTCTTAATGAACTTGCTTTCACTCTACTCTGTGAACTCACTCTAAATTCTTTCTTACGCAAGATCCAAGAACATTCTCCTGGGGTCCGGAAGAACTCCTTTCTGGAAACATCTCCAGGCCCATCAGGAAGAAATTTAAAACAAAAACTGGCATCAGAGTTCAGTCCTTAGTTCCCTCTGACCTGAGGTCTACATGACAGTAGTCAGCATTTTCCATCTGCTGGGGTTCCAAGTTTCTGAAAAACAACTCAAGGACATATGTCAAGTTGGTATCTTTCATCTTGGGACCTAACATCTTGTGACTCTAACTTATTTGGGTGACTATTTAAGTTATTATTATTGTCTTGCTTGAATTGCTTCCTTTTCTTTTTTTTTTTTTTTTGAGATGGAGTCTCACTCCGTCACCCAGGCTGGAGTGCAGTGGCTTGATCTCAGCTCACTGCCATCTCCACCGCTCAGGTCCAAGCAATTCTCCTACCTCAGCTTCCTGAGTAGATGGGCTACAGGTGCCCGCCACCATGCCTGGCTAATTTTTATATTTTTAGTAGTGAAGAGTTTCACCATGTTGGCCAGGCTGGTCTCGAATTCCTGATCTCAAGTGATCTGCCCACCTCGGCCTCCCAAAGTTCTGGGATTACAGGAGTGAGCCCCCATGCTCAGCCTGTTTACCTACCTTTTTAATTGCTGGTTGCAAGGCCTAGCTAGGTGCTTGGAATATCCCAGGCATTTTGAAGGGACTCAAAATCTTTTCTTTATTTCCATGCTTGGAGTGCCCAGCAAACTGCAAAGAGGGGTCCCTCTTCCATCTCATCACATGCAGGCTCATAAAGGTCCCAAATTGTCTTCAGTGGTTAGCCTTTGTTCTCCCTTATGGTAACTCACCCCCTTCTTCCCAGAGGGTTTTACTTCCTAAGGGCCTGTCTGAGGAGGTGCTGGCCATGGCCACCCTTGGTAGCAGAGACATGTCACAGGCAGTAAGGGGAGGGAGCCTGAAGACACATATTCTGCCATAGTTTGCACTGCTCTTTCTTTTCCACCTAGGAGGGGTTGCCAGGTGCCTTCCCCACCCACCAGCTGCATGCATCTGCCTGCCTGCCTGCTCTCTATTGCCAAGGTGTGGTCTGCTAGGACTTCCAGGATGCCGGGCATCCTGGGTAGGATTGCAAGACAGGGCAGGCATCGGGCTGGGTATGGAGAAAGTGGCTTGGTATGGAGGGAGCAGAAAGAAGCTGTAGACTTCAATGTTCCCCACCCCCTCCAGATGCCAGGACATAATTGCGGTAGGTGGGCAGCTGCTCTGTGGAAAGGCAAGGGTGGCTGTGACTCAGCAGGTGGACATCAAAGGAAAGCAATAACAGACCTCAGCTAGCACACCTCTTTTTGTGTAATATCTCAGCAGGCAGGAATGTCCCGGAGCTTGGATCATTGGAAAACACCACCATGCTGGCTTCAGGAAACTTAAAACATGGCTAAAGTCAGGAAACCATTTCAAATTCCAGCTTCTCTGGGATTATTACCACATGGTTGACTATTGGTGGAGAAAGAACAAGTGACTGCATCATAAGATTTCAGATGTACAGGGAAGGCAGTGTAGGCATGTGGCTAGAATTGTACATTCTGGAATGAGAAAGGATTTGAATGCAGGACATACCACTTACTAGATCTGTGTCTTTGGATAAATTAGCCTCTCTAGGTTTCTATTTTCTCACCCGTAAAATAGAACAGCCCTGTCAATGCTGGCTCTTACTCTGGCCAAACTCCGTGTGGTTCTGCTGGTCAATGGCCTGCTGGTATGCCGGTGCCTGTCAGTGTGCTCTTCTGCCAGTGTGCTCTTGACAACCAGCTGCTTGTGACTTCTGCCAACGTGTTCCTCACGATGTTCAGTCGCTGTGTCTCTGCTTTGCTGGGTCTTGGATTTTTATAGGGCCAGGGTGGTCTTGGAAAATGCAACATTTGGGTGGGAAGGCAGAAGTGCTTGTTGTCACCTAGGTCTGTGAAGGTAGAGCCCTAGCCAGGGATCACACCCTCCTCTTCCTAGTTTTTCCCTTCTCCACTTCCCTTTCATTTAAAGGGACCACACTCTTCCCTTCCCAGCACTCCCATAACAGTAAAGGATGAAAGAATTTACCAAGACAGTTGTAGATAAGAAAGGCAGATTTATTAAAGAAAGTATGAAAATACATTGCTGGGGGCAGCAGGCCGAACAAGCAAAAGAGGAGCGGACTGCAAGGAAACAAAGGTGTATTAGTCCATTCCTCCCGCTGCTAATAAAGACATACCAGGGACTGGGTAATTTATAAAGGAAAGAGGTTTAATTGACTCAGTTCTTCAGGGCTGGGAAGGCCTCAGGAAACTTACGATCATGGTGGAAAGGGAAGCAAACACGTCCTTCTTCAGGGTGGAACAGAACCCAGAAGAGCCAAGCAAAAAAGGAAAAGCCCCTTATAAAACCATCAGATCTCGTGAGAACTCACTATCACAAGAACAGCATGAAAGTAACCGCCCCCATGATTCAATTACCTCCCATGGGTTCCTCCCACCACATGGGGATTATGGGAACTACAGTTCAAGATGAGATTTGGGTGGGGACACAGCCAAACCATGTCAAAAGGCTTGCTGAGGATTTTATAGAATGGAACTTGGGTTGATTGATAATGTCGAGGCAGCAGAGAGCTTAACTAGCATTCTTCTGCCAGCTGGAGTGTTTGATAAATTGAAGCGTTTGATGGTAAGCAGGAAGTTTAGGAGTTTTGTAAGTTATCGTGCAGGAGGGCCATATGTCCTGGGCCATAAAGAAAACCAGCCCTGTAGCTTATCTGCTTCCTGTTTTTTGTTTATATGTTCTGTACCACAAAGAAAGGCAGACATATAGCTTATTTCCTCGATCTCTTTGCTTTCCCCTGGTCCCACAAGCCTGGCTCCTTTTCCCTAATTAGGACACCACAACTATCATAAAGTTTAATTATAAATTAGGCACAGTAAGAGATAAGCAATGATAGCTAATAATAAAATAGAACAATTATGATAAAATACTGTAATAAAAGTTATGTGAATGTGGTTTCTCTATGTGTCAAAATATCGCATTGTACCATCTACTCACCTATTTTAGACTGTGATTGACCTTGGGTAACTGAAATCTCTAAAAGCAAAACTGCAGTTAAGGAGGAACTATTGTATAGGTACAATGTGGCAGATTTCTAGAGCTTATTCATCTGGCTAGACTGAAACATGATGCCTGTTGTTAGTAACTTCCCACTTCCTCCGCCCTTTAGTGGCTGGCAACTACCGTTCCACTCTTTGATTTTATGAATTTGACTTTTCAGATACCTCAAGTAAGTGGAATCATACAGTACCTGTCTTTTTGTGACTGGCTTATTTCATTGGCAATGTCCTCAAGCTTTGTCCATACTGTCGCATGTGGCAGGATTTCCTTCTTTGTTAAGGCTGAAGGATATTCAGTTGTATATATGTATATATACACCACATTTTCTTAATCTGTTCATAAACTTTTAGGCGTTTCCACATCTTCACAATTTAACATCAAAAGCACAGGCAACCAAACTAAAAAATAAGTGAGTGAAACTGCAAAGAACTAAAACGCCTCTGCACAGCAAACAAAATCAGCAGAGGCAACAAAACTAAAAGATAAGTAAGTGAAACTACAATAAACTAAAAAGCTTCTGCACAGCAAACAAAATCAGCAGAGTGAAAAGGCAACCCATGAAGTGGGGAGAAAAGATTTGCAAACCATCTATTTGATAAGGGGTTAAACCAATATGTAGAAGGAACTCCTACAACTCAATAGTAAAAACACAAAACAAACAAAAAAAAAACCTAGCTTACATAGCTTTGATCTCCATGGAGCAGCTGGGCTGACTTGAGAAATGTCATAGGCAGCTCTACCAGGCACTGCAGAGTCACAGCTAAGGCTGGCTGGCTGGGACTCGGCAGCATCTACATTTGCCTAAACAAGCTGTTTCAAAGCATCTCACTGGGTATCCCTTCAGCAGCAAGGCTGTAAATCCTGCGTGTGAAATGCTAGACCAGGGCCACAGTCTTGCCCACACTCTGCAGTCACTTCACAAAGAAAGGAAAATCAAGACCTAGGAATCAGACTGGGGCTTGCATAGCCGGGATGAAACCTCTTTAAATGAGTTACTGTTGTCCAGCTCCTTAGGAGTTTTTATATTGAAAGAAGAGAAAACCCCAAGCTTATATTCCAAAAGAGATTTTTGTTTTTTTTGGATGATAAGATAAAAAGTGAGTTGCAGCTTAAAGGGAACAAAACCATTTTCTAGTTGTTTTTAAGGTACAGGCAATTCAGTGGGGCCAGCTGAAAGCTGCCTCCATTCTGCTGTGGAAAGGCACTATATTTAAAGTAATGTAAATGCAGCATGATACAACAATATTAAGTCTTACTGTAAGGAAGTGACTTGTAAACTGCTCTCTTTTGCTGCCTAGCATCTGAGAGTGCCCCTTCAGTTAGCAAACTGTAATCCTTCATTCTCCATGTCAGGAGAACCATGATTATTCTGACATCTGAAATTCTGTGAGTGAGATTACTGTTTATTACACTGTTATTCTAATATTTACTATTACTACAATTTGAAAGATTTTACAAATCTTGTAAAAATTTATTCAAGTGATGATGTCGCTAAAACTGGACTGAAAAAAATGCAACCATAAATCAGAAAGTCCAGCATAAAAGTTACATATGATAAAATGGTATGAATAGGGAAAATTATTACTGTGCTATTAATTTAGGAGACTGCCCTATAGGAAAAATTTAAAATAGTGCTAAAAAATGAAAAGCAACATTAAAGCAAACATGTGCTCCAATAGTTATACATTTTTGTACTCCGAGAATGCATCTCTCATACTGTTTATTTATTCCTAGGGAAAAATAAAACTTGAATTATGAGAGAGCTCCAAAAACTTGTTCTTTGAAAAAAATGACCCTCTCTGTATGAGACCATTTAGTTCACAAGAATCAAATTGTATGGTGGTACCAGTTCTTTATTTTAAGAGCTAGAACTTGAACAAACATCTCTTAACTGTAGGGCAGACAATTTATCCTGAAAAATCGTAACAACTATAAGGTAATTCATTCTTAGACATTATACCAAGATAAAAGATGGTATGTGTGTGGACTCCACTTGTACATAGGAATAGATCTATGAAGTGACGTTGATTGAACACAATTAGAATTCAAAATAATATGCACAGTTATTATAGCTATGGAAAAATGTAAGTTTGCCTATTGATAAAGATAGGGACAATGTAAACTGATGTATAAGGTTAGATATACAATGTAAAGGTGTATTCATTGGATTCTCATTTCATTTGCTCTATAGTTGTTTGTGTGATTAATAAAAGCAAATTGGAGTGGCAGCCAGGGCTGGAGGGTGAAAGGGAGAGAGGAATGAATAGACGAAACACAGAGGATTTTTAGGGCGATGAAATCACTCTGCGTGATACTGTAATGGTAGAAACATGTCATCATACATTTATTCACAACCATAGAATATACACCACAAACAGTGAACCCTAATGTGAACTATGGACTTCAGTTAATAATAATGATCAATATTGGCTCATCAATTTTTTTTAACAATTGTATCACACCAATGCAAGATATTAATAAGGGAAATTGGGGGGTAGGGAGCAGAGGTGTATATGGGAACTCTACATTTTTTGCTAAGTTTTTCTGTAAACCTAAAATACTAAAAAAGAAAAGAAAGTCTATTAATTTTTTTACAAAAATACGTTAGTGGAATAGGAGACTGTGGCAGGATAGATTCTTGGGGAAATCTTGACTCATCCACACAAATCAGGTTAAAACATGCTTGAAGTTTATTTTGCATGAAGCAGCATTATTTATTTTGCAAGGGCAATAAGGAATAAGAACCAAATGAGAGCAATAAAAATACCTTACACTCATTGCCAAAATAAGCTTTGTCATTTGGTCGACTCTCATGAACACTAAATCTATCCAGACGAATCTATTTCACCCTTTATAGGCAAAGTTCCAAATCTCCCTCAGCTTATTTATTAAGTAAACACTGTATCTTAGCAATTCTCACTATAGAATTCACCATATCAACAAACATATATGAAGGTGTTTAACAAAGTGCTTTATTGTTAATATCTTGTTGATCAGCAATAACACAATTTCATTTTGTTCTGAGAACACACAGCTTTTGCTCAGGCAGGGAACCAAACCCTCCCTGTGGTGGGAGTTTGGCTAATTCAGGAGAACTCAAACTCATTCTCCACAATCAGGCTCCAACCTCCTCCAGCCTGAGAGCCACCTATATCCTTCTACCCTTTGCCACACACTGCCTTCTCTGCCTTGAATCATGGCTGTAAACTCAGGTCTATGAAAAGCATGACTTTATTCTCCATAACTCAGTTTGCTTTCTGACTTTGAGCCTTTTTTCCCCCCACCTGGCTGGTGGAAAAACAACCTCAAACCTTTCTGAATTTTCAGGAACCTCCCAAGTGCTAAGATGTTGAGTGGTGGGGCTGGAGGTCTGGGGTTAGGGGATTATGGGAGGGAAGGTGGATCAGGATGATTCTTTGGGCCCTGGTCCACAAACGGGTTACTGCTAGAATGTGTTCTTCACCATATATTCCCTTTGGGTCTTGCAGGTTCCTGCTGCCTTTCTAGCCTGCCCAGGACGTAGGAGCCTTTGGTGAAGCTCCTTTAATTCTCTCTGCTTACACACAGCCATTTTCTCTCTAGGGATTTTTTCCTAAGTAGTGACCATGTGGCAAAGCCAGGTATGATCCTTTCCGTTCCTAGAACCCGCGGCCTCTCCTTTTTTCTTTTTTACCCCCACCCATGGAAAACTCTTTCCAATCTGGGGATGACACAGATTCTTTTTCTTTCATCTCCTCCACAGGGCCCCACCCCTTGGATTCCCTAAGGGTGTAAGCTTTTGGAACAAGGAGCAAAGAACCACTTTCAACCTTTATCTGTGTTCTCCCTTGCTACATTCCTTCCCCCAGGCAATGAAGACAGAGCCTTCTCAAAGAAAGGGAGAGGAGCCCTACAGAGAGAATAAGAAAGAAATCCATATTTCAAAGTCTTATTTGGACATGATATGGTTTGGCTGCGTCCCCACTCAAATCTCAACTTGAATTATATCTCCCAGAATTCTAATGTGTTGTGGGAGAGACTCAGGGGGAGGTAATTGAATCATGGGGCTGGTCTTTCCTGTGCTATTCTCATAATAGTGAATAAGTCTCACAAGATCTGATGGGTTTATTAGGGGTCTCTGCTTTTGCTTCCTCCTCATTTTTTCTCTTGCCGCTGCCATGTAAGAAGTGCCTTTCACCTCCCACCATGATTCTGAGGCCGCCCCAGCCATGTGGAGGTGTAAGTCCAATTAAACCTCTTTTTCTTCCCAGTTTCAGGTGTTTTTATCAGCAGCATGAAAACGGACTACTACAGTAAATTGGTACCAGTAGAGTGGGGTATTGCTGAAAAGATACCTGAAAATGTGGACATGACTTTGGAACTGGGTAACAGGCAGAGGCTGGAACAGTTTGGAGGGCTCAGAAGAAGACAGGAAAATGTGGGAAAGTTTGGACTTCCTGGAAACTTGTTGAATGGCTTTGACAAAAATACTGATAATGATACGGACAATGAAATCCAAGCTGAGATTGTCTCAGATGGAGATGAGGAACTTGTTGGGAACTGGAGCAAAGGTGACTCTTGCTATGTTTTAGCAAAGAGACTGGCAGCATTTTGCCCTTGCCCTAGAGATTTGTGGAACTTTGAACTTGAGAGAGATGATTTAGGGTGTCCGGCAGAAGAAATTTCTAAGCAGCAAAGCATTCAAAAGGTGACTTGGGTGCTGTTAAAAGCATTCTGTTCTAAAAAAGGAAAAAGAGCATAGAAGTTCTAAAAATTTGCAGCCTGATGATACAGCAGAAAAGAAAAACCCATTTTGTGAGAAGAAATTCAAGCCAACTGCGGAAATTTGCATAAGTAGCCAGGAGCCTAATGTTAATCCCCAAGACAATGGGGAAAATGTCTCCAGGCCATGTCAGAGACCTTCCCATCACAGGCCTGGAGGCCCAGGAGGAAAAAGTGGTTTCATGGGCCTGGCCCAGGGTCCCCATGCTATGTGAAGTCTAGGGAGTTGGTGCTCTGTGTCCCAGCTGCTCCAGCCTTGGCTGAAAGGGCCAATATAGAGCTTGGGCTGTGGCTTCAGAGGGTGGAAGCCCTAAACCTTGGCAGCTTCCATGTAGTGTTGAGCCTGTGGGTACACTGAAGTCAAGAATTGAGGTTTGGGAACCTCCACCTAGATTTCAAAAGATGTATGGAAATGCCTGGATGCTCAGGCAAAAGTTTGCTGCAGGGTGGGGCCCTCATGGAGAACCTCTTCTAGGGCAGTGTGGAAGTGAAATGTGGGGTTGGAGCCCCGACACAGAGTCTCTACTGGGGCACTGCCTAGTGGAATAGTGAGAAGAGGGTCACCATCCTCCAGAGCCCAGGATGGCAGATCCACCAGCAGCTTGCATTGTACGCCTGGAAAAGCCACTGACACTCAATGCCAGCCCATGAAAGCTGTCAGGAGGGAGGCTCTACCCTGTGAAGCCACAGGGGTGGAGCTGTCCAAGACCATAAGAACCCACCTCTTGTGGGTGACTTGGATGTGTGACCTGGAGTCAAAAGAGATCAGTTTGGGGCTTTAAAATTTGACTGCCCTGCTGAATTTCAAACTTATAACCCTTTTGCTGCGGACTGTAACCCCTTTGCTTTAGCCAATTTCTCCCATTTGGAATGGCTGTATTTACCCAATACCTGTACTCCCATTGTATCTAGGAAGTAGCTAGCTTGCTTTTGATTTTCAGGCTTATAGGAGGAAGAGACTTGTCTTATCTCAGATGAGACTTTGGACTGTGGACTTTTGGGTTAATGTGGAAATCAGTTAAGACTTTAGGGGACTGTTGGGAAGGCATGATTGGTTTTGAAATGTGAGCAAATGAGATTTGGAGGGGCCAGGAGTGGAATGATATGGTTTGACTGTGTCCCCACCCAAATCTCAAGTCGAATTATATCTCCTATAATTCCCACAGGTTGTGGGAGGGACCTAGGGGAAGGTAATTGAACCATGAGGGCCAGTCTTTCCCATGCTATTCTTGTCATAGTGAATAAGTCTCACAAGATCCGATGGGTTTATCAGGGGTTTTCACTTTTACTTCTTCCTCATTTTCCTCTTGCTGCTGCCACGTATGAAGTGCCTTTCACTTCCCACTGTGATTCTGAGGCCTTCTCAGCCATGTGGAACTGCAAGTCCAATTAAACCTCCTTTTCTTCCCAGTTTCAGGTACGTCTTTCTTAGCAGTATGAAAACAGACTAATAGCCATATATTTTATTTGTATGTAAGTCTTATCTCCCCTGGTAAAATTTTAGCTTCCAGATGGCAGGAGTTATTTCTCAACAGAGTGAAGTCAGAAGGTGTGTTTCCCTGACAATATCTGGTGTTTTTCTATGAAGCTTTCAAGAAAGCCTGTAGCTACTCTGTGGGTCGGTCACACTGGTTCCTACTGCTAAATCATAAGACTTCCCTTCCAAGCTGATGCCAACCATTACATATGTGGTCACCTTTGAAGACATTAGATACCTCTTAACACAGTTCAGCAGAGAGGAAACTAAAGGAATGAAACATAGGACAGATAAGTTTTGATGGAAGAAGATGAAGATAGGGAAAAGAAAAGGTCATAGCCTCTCATGAGTGACTGGGAGAGAAATAAAATATGAAAGTGAAACTGCCTTTGTAAAAATTATAACTGAAAACTATGACAGTAAAAGAGATCTGAGCTAACCAAGTCCCTCTTGACTTTAACCTCCAAACTGCCCTTGGTCATTTCTGGGCATGGGCCAACCTAACTTGGGGAGAAATTTAGTTTATAGTTTAACCTTAAAGTAAGGATGATAATAGCCCTCCCCAAAACTAAACTCCCTTTGTAAAACTAATTAAAGTCTGCAAAGTTAGGATTACAAGAGGGGCTTGAATTCTGCTAAGAGGTATGCATAGTTAAATGATAACCAGCCGTTGTTCCAGAGGTCAGAAGATTTGTTGTAACTTCCCCAATTACTCCTGCAAGTGACATCACTATTGTAGAACCTAGGATTAGCCTTTTGAGATGTCCTTTCTGACTTGCATTTCTGACAACCTGATGACTCCACTCCTGACTCAGCGAGTCCTGTGGCTGCAGACTCAGTGCAAGAGGACCATTTTCACACCCTAAGAATGTATCCCCAACCAATCAGCAGCACCCATTTTCCAGCCCCCACCCACCAAACTATCTTTAAAAACTCCTAGCCTCCAAATTTTCAGGGAGGCTGACATGAGTAATGATAAAACCCCGGTCTTCTGGGTAGCTGGCTCTGTGTGTATGAAACTCTTTCTCTACTGCAATTCCTGTCCTAAGAAATTGGCTCTATCTGAGCAGCCAGCAAGATGAACCCACTGGGTGGTTACAAAAGGACCTCAGAAACTAGTCCAAAAATTTATAATTTTGTCCAAGGTAGGCCCTGCTTCTGTGGAAAGGGGATTGTGTGAGCCCGCTGACTTTCTTTTTTGTGAGTTGTCTGATGAAAGCTTTATTCAATCTCTACTCAACTAAGCAGGGTGGCCTCAGTGGCATTATTTGACTCCAGGATTTCCCGTGTGGGCTGGAGACCCAGGGCCCAGGTGGGTGGTCCACCACTGGGAGGCGCCATGCCCACGGAGAAGAAGGACAATGACAACAAGCTCTTTGCTCCAGCTGGCCATTCTGCTCACCAATCCCCTCCTGCTTCCGCTGCTCAGGACTCAAATGTTCTCCACAGTTCCTTGCAACTCTAAACCGTGTCAAGGCCATTAACACTCTTACTGTCAGCCTTTCCAGTCCTCTAGCATTTCCTATCTAAAGAGAGGACAGTATGTCATCTTAGCCTCACAACTGGGCCTAGATAAGCTGCTTGGGTTCCCAGCCTTCTGTTGCTCACTGGGAATGGAAAGTGCAGGAATTGGCAGGGGGAGGTAGCCTTTCCCTCTCCACCTCCTGAGTAAGTGGCTCTAAGATGTGTCCTGATCAAAATGTGGTGAAAACCAGCTAAGGAGGCTCTGAAGGGATGTCTCACCACAGGGTGAGCTTTATACACGTCTGGTTTTACACCTTTAAGCATGGAAGCCAACACCCATATTCAAACCACATCTGAGCTTCTGCTTGATCCTTAACTTGAGTTCAGCTCTGAAGGTGCATGCAGACTTAGAGAGCAATTGTACTATATAAGACAGAAATACATGACCCCTGGGAGATCTGCTAAAATTCTGGGTCGGATGCTGAGTGAATCCTTCTAGTGAGAGCAGGGTCAAGGCCCCATTCGTCCCTGCACCCCAGTGCCCAGCCCTGTGTCTGCCACTCTGGCAATGTTTACTGTACTGAAATGAAATTGCATTTAGTCCACATTTGTGGAATTTGGATCAACTCTTTCAGACTTTTTAATATCTTCAAGTAAGTCTGAGGCTCTAAAATAAATAAATAAATAAATAAATAAATAAATAAACAAAGAAACACACTAGCTTCATTAAATGACCCAGGGATCCTAATTCTTTGGCTTTGCTTTTCTTACTGCTCTCCACATCCCCCAAGCATTAAGGAGTGCAGAGCACAAAAGAGGAGAGAGTGAAGGGAAAGTCCCTTCTGATTGTCAGGCTAGAGACTCATGTGCTTTTATGGAATAAATATTTTGTACCAGGACTGGACCACATAGTGGATTCCTTATGAGAGAAGATGAAAGGAATGACGATGTTGGCCAGAGCAGGAAAAAATACTGAAGGTTCTCTCTTCCCTCTGGCTAGCTATTCAGCTTCTTAAAGCAAAAACAATCCTCTCTGGGATATGTGTTAAATCTGGCCCTTCTGTGGCTTCTTCCCTCAACAGGGTAAAGCAAGTTCCCTGATTATTGTCCTTATTTAGGCTCAGCTAATCCTGTAAACAGGACCTCTTAGGTTACTGCTATTGTTTTGAAAGTTCCTATGACTTATTTACTAATTACAGAATCTAAAACTGTTGGTGAGGTTTTCACTTACAATTCTCAATTGTTGGTACAAATGGAACGACTTACGTCAAAGGATAAAATTATGACACATTTAATTTAAAAGCCTAAATGAATTTTATTTGCTATTCTATAATTGCGCAACACTTCAATCTATGGAATAGAATGAATGTTCTCCTGGGCATGGCAGAATGGGTTTTGTAAGTGGGAACAAGGAAACAATAATTTTTGTGATTTTTTTTCAGCATACATAATTGGAACAGAGGAAACAATAATTTTAAAAAGTAGATGGTTAATATAAGCTTACTACAGGTCACTTTTCTTACAAGGGTTAAAGTAGAGGGGACTTCCTTGCTATGCCAACTCAGGCAAACTTGGCCTTTTCTGGTTGCTGTGAATCTCTTGCTCTCAGGAAAACACTGGTCCCTCTGGGGATTTACCTGCTTCAGTTAACATAAATGACCCCATTTTGGTTTGGTCTGGTCTGCTGGGGCCTAGTGCAGGAGGCTAGTCCAAAACAATGCCTTCCTATAAATTTCATTTAACACCTAATTGAAAAGGAATTGAATTCTCTAAACCTGCAAAAGATCCAAATGGTTACTATGTGACCTTGTGGTGCACAACATGGATGGGTCTGAAAACATTATACTATGTAAAAAAAACCCCTGACACGAGACAAGGTATCTTATGATTCTATTACAGGCAACTTCACAAAGACAGTATATAAGTGGTTTCGGATTCAGGGGAGAAGAGAATGGAGGCTGACTGCTAATGGGTATAAAGTTTCTTTTTAGAATTGTCTTAGTTCGGGCTGTGTATTAGTCCATTCTCACACTGCTATAAAGAGCCGCCCAACAGTAATTATAATTTATAAAGGAAAGAAGTTGAATTGACTCAGTTCTGCAGGGCTGAGGAGGCGTCGGGAAACTTACAATCATGGCAGAAGGGGAAGCAAACACGTTCTTCTTCACATGGTGGAAGGAAGGAGCAATGCTGAGCAAAGGGGGGAAAGCCCTTTATAAATCCATCAGATCTTGTGAGAACTCACTCACTATCAGGAGAACAGCATGGGGGTAACTGTCCTCATGATTCAATTACCTCCGACCAGGTCATTCCCCTGACACATGTGAATTATGGGAACTACAATTCAACATGAGATTTGGGTGGAGACACAGCCAAACCATATTGGGCTGTAGTATGGTTTGGATGTTGTGCCCAAATCTCATATTGAATTGTAGTCCCCAGTGTTGGAGGTGGGGCCTGGTGGGAGGTGTTTGGATCATAGGGGTGGATTCCTCATGAATGGCTTGGGGCCATCCCCTTGGTGATAAGTGAGCGCTCTCTCTGAGTTCACATGAGATCTAGTCATTTAAAAGTGTGTGCCACTTCCCCCTCAACTCTCTCTCACTTGCTTCTGCTTTTGGCATGTGATGTACCTGTCCCCCTTCATTTTCCTAATAATTGTAAGCTTCTTGGGGCCTTTCTGAAAGCTAGGCAGCTGCCAGCACCATGCTTCCTGTAAAGTTTGCAGAACCGTGAGCCAATAAAACCTTTTTTCTTTAAAAAATGCCCAGTCTTAGGTACTTCTTCTTCTTCTTTTTTTTTTTTTTTAGATAGAGTCTCGCTCTGTCACCCAGGCTGGAGTGCAGTGGTATGATCTTGGCTCACTGCAACCTCCGCCTCCTAGGTTCAAGCAGTTCTCTGGCTCAGCCTCCCCAGTAGCTGGGATTACAGGCACTTGCCACTAGCCCAGCTAATTTTCGTATTTTTAGTAGAGATGGGGTTTCACCATCTTGGCCGGGTTGGTGACCTCGTGATCCACCCACCTCGACCTCCCAAACTGCTGGAATTACAGACGTGAGCCACTTTGCCTGGCCTCAGGTACTTCTTTACAGCAATGTAAGAATGGCCTAATATAGGCTGCTATAACAAATTATCATACACTGGGTGCCTTAAACAACAAACATTTATTTCTCACAGTTCTGGAGGCTGGGAAGTCCAAGATCAAGGAGCTGGCAGTCTTGTGTCAGGTGAGAGCCCAGTTAGTGGTTTGTAGATGCTGTCTTTTCATTGTATTCTCATATACTGGAGAGCAGAGCACTGTTGTGCCTCTTCCTTGTAAGGGCACTAATCTCATTTATGAGGGCTCCACCCTCATGACTTAGTCACCTCCCAAAGGCACCTTCTAATACTATCACATTGCGGGTTAGGATTTCCACATATGAATTTTGGAGGAACACAGATATTTAGTCTATAGGAGGGGTGATGGAAATGTTCTGGAATTATATAGGAGTGATGGTTATATGACACGATAAATGGACGAAAAATCAGCAAATCAAATTTTAAAATGGTGGATTTTGTTATGTGAATTACATCTCAACTGAAAACATTTAAAATTATTATTACCAGTACAACACATATTTATTGAATGTTTAGCAGCTTGCGAGGTACCCTGCTGAGTCAAGGTTCTAGAATCTAGAGTAGTGGTTTTCAAATTTGGCTGCACATTAAAATCACATGGGAGCTTTTAGGAATCCTGATGCCCAGCCTATACCCAGACCATTTAAATCAGAATCTCTGGGGTGGGATCCAGGCCACAGTGGTTTTTAAAGCTCCCCACGTAATTCCAGGATGCAGCCGAGGTTGAGCACCACCGGCCTAGAGCATCATGCCTTCTTAACAGGTTGGGATCACTTGAAAAGTGACTGCTCTTTCCCTCTGTCTACTTTTATCCAAGAACAGCAATCTGCAAAGACAGCTGCATGCCCTCAAGCATAGACTCCCCTTCCAAGTCAAGACGGCTCCTTAATTTCTCCTGTTTAACTGATACTTTCATTTCTGTGGGTGACTCAGAAATGTTCAGTAGTTTAGCTTTACAGTTTTTTTCTCCTTTTGGATTATGTTGCTATGATTCAACTGTGGGCAGAGATTCATTCATTCCACTTTGGAACAAAAGTCAGATTCTGTCCAAATATATTGGCACCTCTGCTCTGAAAAACCTGAATTTTATCATTTGTAAAGTTCTGAGTGAAAAATTAAGATACAACATACACGTGAGGACTTTCATACATGCCTGTGCTCTTTCTTCTGTATTGATCATCCAACTTTAGCAGTTCATTTAACCATCTTTAATCTTGGCCTCCCAGCTTTGGTGTTCTAAATCCTCCATTGTTAGCAGCTCACCAAGTTGCTTTGCTGCCACAGTCACTGTGTTTGATAAATCTATCTGGGATTGTGTCCAAAACCACAGTGGTCCTAATTAAATCTACCAATCAAAGTAGAACATTTTTTCATTCATCCCCAGAAGCTGGAGCCAATTTGTGAAAAAGGTGGAAATGGGCAAAGAAATAGAAATGGAAAATTTTAAAGAGCCATAAAGAGTGGCAACAGTGGCTCACACCTGTAATCCCAGCACTTTGGGAGGCCGAGGTGGGTGGATCACCTGAGGTCAAGAGTTCAAGACCAGCTTGACCAACATGGTTAAACCCCATCTCTACTAAATACAAAAAAATTAGCCAGGTGTGGTGATGCATGCCTGTAATCCCAGCTACTTGAGAGGCTGAGGCAGGAGAATTGCTTGAACTCAGGAGGTGGAGTTGCAGTGAGCTGAGATCACACCACTGCACTCCAGTCTGGGAAACAGACTCCATCTCAACAACAATAACAACAGCAAAAAAAAAGTGGCAACAGCTACTTCAGGTTATAGAAGGGCCAAGCCTGCAGGGTTCTAGGTAGTTAGTGACCCACACTTGGCTCGCTTGGTGGGAGGGAAAGGGGGTAGATACAGAGTATCAGTTTTGGTGCTGCTCATGGCGACTGCAAGGAGAGAAAACTCTAGAAGAGAGATGGAGAAGAGACTCGTGGCCGCAAGAAATGTCTGGCAAGTACATAAGAACACGAAAAACGATAGAGGCCTGTAGAGGGAAAGAAAATCAGACAAGAAACGGGGGGAAAGTAACAAGCTGTGCTTTTAGATCTGTCTTTTGATAGCAATGGAATCCAGCCATCTATCTAGAATTATAGTACAATGCACACATCTTAAGTGTACAGCTCAATGAATTTTTACACAAATACACCTCTGAGGCCACTAGCTAAATCAAGATTTATCAATAGAACATTTCCATCTTCCCAGAAAATTCTCTCATACCCTGTCCAGTTCAATAGCCCCCTCCCCTCACCTATAAGTAGCTCTTATTCTAATTTATCACCATGGGTTAGTTTAGCCTGTTCCTGAACTTCATATAAATGGAATAATACAGTATATACTCATTTGCAGATGGCTCTTCTTGCATGACATGTTTTTGAGGTCCATCTATATTGCTACATGTATCAATTGTTTTCTAAATTATTTCCATATAGCATTGTACAAATATATCATAAGATTTATCCATTCTCCTGTTACTGGACAAACCCAGAGGGTTGTTTTGAGTTTGCAGTTATTATGAATGAGCTGCTATGAACATTGGTGTCCATGCCTTCTTGTGGATGTACACATTTATTTTTCTTGGGTGTATAGCTAGGAGTGGAATTGCCGAGTCATGGGGTGGGTACGTATTTAGCTTTAGTAGATGTTGCCAAACGGTTTCCCCAAAGAAATTGTATCATTTTACACTTTCACCAACAATGAGAATTCTAGTGGTCATTTTTGAGATGAAAAGAAAGTCAGCAACTATCTTAACCTTGGCCAAGTCCTGGTATGAAATTTTCAAGGAACTGTGAGACATGGAGAATGCTTTGCAGCTGACTGATGAAAGACAAACAATAAAAACAGAGGTCAGAGGGAAGTCTGTAACTGTCCTACCCCCACCAGTGCCAGCAGGAAGGAAACCTAAGCTATTTTTAGGCAGTTTCCCAGCATGGACATTAGCTAGTTAAAAGGGAAAGGGATCTGATGGAATGGGAGATCCTAAAATTGTTTTCAATTAACTTACAGAAAAACATGCAAACATAGGCAGGGTAGGCAGCAATGTTTCTCATATTTCACGGAACATCAGGACGTTTAGGGAGCTGGTTAAAAATATAGATTCCTAAAGCCTTACCTGCAGAGGTTCTAATTCAATAATTGTAGTGGTAGGACAAATTTGATTTGTATTTTTAACTTTTTTTTTTTTTTGAGACAGGGTCTTACTGTGTCACCTAGGCTGGAGTGCAGTGGTGTGATCCATAGCTCACTATAACCTTGAACTCCTGGGCTCAAGCAATCCTTCCTCCTCAGCCTCCTAAGTAGCTGGGACTACAGGTTCATGCCACCATGCCTGCTCATAAAAAATTTTTTTTTTGTAGAGACAGGGTCTTGCTATGTTGCCCAGGCTGATCTTAAACTCTTGGCCTCAGAGATCCTCCCTCCTGGGCCTCCCAGAGTGCTGGGAGGACAGACTTGAGCCACTGCATCTGCCTACCCGACTTATCTTTACATGGCTCTGGGCGTCCTGGAAGAGGGCGTGACCACCAAATTGGTTTTGCATCTTCAAGAGACACTGGGCACCCTAGTGCTTCTCCTCTGCCAATTTGTGAAAGAAGTAGGTGGGGTGCTGTGGGAGGGTGAGGCAGGAAGATCACTCGAGCCCAGGGTTCAAGAACAGTCTGGGCAAGACTCACTTTCTAAAAATAAAACAAAAAGTTATCTGGGTGTGGTGATGCACACCTGTTGTCCCAGGTAATCTAGAGGCTAAGTTGGGAGGATCACTGAAGCCCAGGAGGTCAGGCTGCAGTGAGCCATGACTGTGCCACTGCCACTGCACTCCAGCCTGGGTAACTGAGGGAGACCCTGTTCCCCAACCCCCACGCCCACCCAGAAAAAAGGGGCCCACACCTTCCAGAGCCGTATCATCACGGTTGAAATAGAAGCCCAGAGAGAAGTAATTGTAGGAAGCCCACAGATGCAGTTGATGGCTGCCTCCACATAGGTGGAATAATTCTGATACATCTGGGAGCTCACGGTTGGTTGGTCAGCAATAAGGAGCAAACCACAAAAATGGTGTGGCTGGTCCTAACACAGTCAGGTGGGAAGGGTTCCTAGAAAAACTCCAACTAGCCGGTGCACTAGGGCAGAGCCTTGGGAAGTTCGCGCAGTTTGCAGCAGGGAAGAGCCTGACCCTCCTCTTCCTTCGTGGAACCTGGGATTCAAACTGCGAGGCGAGAAGCATACCAACAAGAACTCTGGCCTGGCAGAGAATCCCTGTTCCCCCTCCCTTTTTCCTTGTTCACCCAATAAACCTCTGCTTTACTCACCCTTCAAACCGTCTGCGAGCCTAAACTTTCATCGCCGTGGGACAAAGACGGCCCACCTCCCCATCTTTAGCTGAGCTAAGAAAAAGACCTGCAACAGCCCCAGAAGCAGCAGGTGGTGGAGAAGGTGGTTCTGGAGGTTGCAGGTGGAGAGGAGATGGGAGGGCAGTCAGAGGCTGGAAGAGAGGGAGTCCCGGGTCTGTTTCATCCAAGCATCGTTGAAGCAAGAGACAGATCCCCAGGCCAACAAACGCGCTGCCGAGTGTCCTTTTAAACACACGAAAATTGGGGAAAGTTTCCACCATTCACTTTGTCCCTTGGAGTTCTTATTCCCACTTACAGGTTAAAAAGCGAGATGCAGATTTTTTCCTACCTTCCTTTTTGCCAAAAAGGACAACGACGATAGCTAATTCTCAGCCCTTCTTTTTAAGGGATTTATTGTCAAATGAGAAATAAAAGTAAAATCCTAAACTTCCTAATTGACTGGACGGGCTATCTTTCGGCCAAGGGGACTCCAGTGAAGACTTGGAAGCTGAATTCTCGGCCAAGACTGGATGGGGAGGTCGGACACGCCTCACTAGAGCACAGACTTGGGTCTGTCCAGTCTATGGAAAATGCACAGTGCAGCTTTCCTTGTCTTCTCCATCTTTTGACTTTAGAGGACTGAAAACTCCGTTCTTGGGCCAGGTGCGGTGACTCACGCCTATAATCCCAGCACTTTGGGAGGCACAGATGGGTGGATCGCTTGTGGTCAGGAGTTCAAGACCAGCCTGGCCAACATGCCAAAACTCTGTCTCTAATAAAAATACAAAAATCGGCTGGGCGTGGTGGTGCGTGCCTGTAGTCCCAGCTACTCAGGAGGCTGAGGCAGGAGAATAACTTGAACCTGGAAGCGGAGGTTGCAGAGAACAGAGATAGCGCCATTGCACTCCGGCCCGGGTCACAGAGCAAGACCCCGTCTCAAACACACACACACACGCACACGCACTCCACTTTCGGATCAATGCTAACACTGCCATTTTGGGAACATGAGTCCCATGGAGAGGCATGAAGAAGCTCAGCTGCTCATGCGCAAGTTCCTCCTCTCATAAATATTCATCACTCCTCCTATACCTCATTGAATTTGTATATTTGGCCATCCTGCTCAGCATAAATTCCTGTCTTATTCTTTCCACCTTGAGGTGGCTGTTTCTGGCCCCTGGCTGGATGCTACACCTTCCGGCGCATCGCAATGGCCACCCTGCAGGATGCAAACTTTTTAGAGAAATAAAGCTCTCCTTTCTGAATTATGAACTTCACCATTCTTCTGTTGACATTTGTTTGTATGTTAAGCTACGAAGTTATATCAAAAATTACCAATATAGTGTAGGAGAGAAAAACACAATATTTTTTTTCATTTTTAGTTTCTTAGTTGAGACACTGTCCTGAAAACAAAAGTCAGATTAACAAAAGGAAAACAAGCAGAAGCTCATTAGTGCGTGCTGCACCCACCATGCAGGAGAGGCCTCGGTTTAAAAGTATTTCTCAAGCTAGCTTGGGGCCTAGATTAAATAGTGTATTAACAAAGAGCCATAAATCCGACACAGCGACAAGACAAAGGAAAGAGTGGCCCCAGTCTTTTAAAAGCCAGGAAAATGTGGGAAGATCGTATAATCTGTCCCCAGAATCCTCTGGTGCCCGCTGGTGCCCTCTCTGGACCCCAGTAAGGAAGGAAGGGGTTTGCCTTCCTTCAGGCAAATGGAGGTTGAGGCAGCACATTCCTCTGTGTTTTTGGTGTCTTTGACTTAACTGCTCAAAATTTTGGAGAAAAATATTTTGGTTTTGTTTTTCAGTGGCATTACAAAGTTCAAGCTACTTTGGCATTTAGTTGGTGCTGGATTCATGTTGGGAGAATCACGTTTTTTCATTTTAAAAAAAATGTCTTAAATGCCTAGTATGTGACGGACACTGTGCTAGGGCAAGAAAGAGCATGGTGAACAAGGCAGAGGAGGTTTCTACCTTCAAGAAGTTTTTATCCTAATGAGGAACTTATTCGTTAGAGCTGGATAACGGCCATAACAAAAACAGATAAATACTCATTCCTCAGTGGCTTAGCACAATAAACTGCATTCTTCACTAATTTCATCTTAGAACAGTGTGGATTGCCGAGACGACAGGTATTCTGTTCCATGCAGTCATTCAGGGTCCCAGACTCCTTCCACATTTTTTTTTTATGTCCACAGAGTTTTCTCCATTAAGCCAGCAGATTAAGAAAGAGAAAGCCAGGAAACTGCATGGATAGTTTTTACGGCCAAGCTTGGAAGTGGTATACACTCCTTTAGTCACATTCTATTGACCAGACTCAATCACATGGCCACACCTAACTGCAAAGGGGATTGAGAAGGTAGCACAAATGGGATTTGGTGAACATGTTACAGCCTGTACTGGAGGAGAGAAGAATAAATAAGTTGGTACAATCCAGTGTGGTAACTGCTGTAACATGGGGAGGTTGAGTGCCTCATAACGTAGAGGAAGGATACTCAACCCAGATGGGGCTTAGGCAGGGAGGATATCCGGTACAAACTGATCTCTAAGCTGGAGCAGAAAAAAAAAATGTTCATTTCTCTTTAGAATATTGTAGCTTGTTTGCTAATAAGATACTCCTTGCATGAACAATTTGTTTAAATCCCAAAACATTTTTTTTTTTACGAAGTAACCAATAGAAAACAGTAAGCCCTTTTAATGAGTCTGCTCTGGTTCCCTGCCTTAAGAAACAGCGTAATGTGGCAGACACTATTGACTGCCCAGTAGCCATTCTTTCCTTCTTCCTTGGTAAGAAAAATGCCAATTTTCTTCAACCATTAAGCAACAATGAATTCTAGGAAAACGGGCTCTAGGAAATGGGCTCTAATTGGTCTAAGCCAACCATGGTAATCCAAATCGCCTTTCATTCATTCAACAAATATTTTATAGTCTCCTGTTATGTGCCAGTCTGTTCCCAGTGCTGATTGTCTTTACCAGTTATAGGCATGGAGTGGGCATGTGGCCCAGCTCCAGACACTGCGAGGTAAGGGAAGACTGCTAAGGAGCTTCTGGGAAAAGGCTCCCAGAAAATAAAATGAAATGAGAGATGCCTAAAAACAAACCCAGGGCCTTTCCTTCCTGTGTTTGGATGACGTCATGTGGGATGTGATGCTTGGAACTGGAGCAATCATCTTAGGACCATGAGGAAAAAGAGAAGAGAATCCAGAAAGGATGACTGAGAGCTCTGGCCTAGTCAGGCTGTAGAATTAACTAAACCTGGAATGGCCTACAGAAAAACAGAGAAATAGAAAACCTGACACGTCACCTTCACTTGAATATTCAGTCACTTGCAGCGAAAAGCATCTTAACAAGTGTTGCATGATTTTGGATTTTGTTTTCATTGTTTGTTGTGGATTAGAATGGGTGAATTTATTTCCTTCCTCTCTCCCTCTCTCTCTCTCTCTCTCTCTCTCTCTCTTTCTTTCTTTCTTCCTTCTTCCTTTTCTTTCTTCTTTCTTTCTCTTTCTTTCCTTTTCTTTATTTTTTTGAGATGGGGTCTCAGTCACCCAGGTTAGAGTGCAATGGCACAAGCTCTACTCACTGCAGCATCCGCCTCCTTGGCTCAAGCGATTCTCCCACCTAAGCCTCCCAAGTAGCTGAGACAGCAGACATGCACCACCACCTAGCTAATTTTTTTTTTTTGCGTTTTTTGTAGAGATAGGGTTTCTCCATGTTTCCCAAGCTGGTCTCCAACTCCTGAACTCTGGAGATCCACCCACCTCAGCCTCCCAGAGTGCTGGGATTATAGGCATGAGCCACTGTGCCCAGCCTGGGTGAATATTTCAATAAATGAATGAAGAATCTGACTTTTTCATTTTCTTCCTAGCTGTATTGTTGCTCCTACAGAAATTTCTTTCCCAGGCAACTCGTGGACAAAAATAATATTCCATGACCTTGTCGGCTCCCACTTTGGCCACTGCAGATTCCTTATTGGAAGCTGATGCGTTTGGAGGAAAGTGACATTCTCTATTCTAGATGAGGTTATCTTTTTCCAGGTCCCCTACCTGTGGTCCCTCAGGGAGCACTTCCAAATGGGCTTTTCTGTTTGTTTGTTTTTAATGTAGAAGAGGTGTCTCCTCATTTGAAGAGTCATCTTTCTTTCTATGAACCTTATAAGCCTTCCTCTCTCCTCTCTTTCTTTCTCCCTCTTTCATTTTTTTGTTGTTTGTTTTGTTTTTGTTTTTTTGTTTTTCACCATACAATGACTTGGACTGTGAGTTACACTTTGTGGCCGGTGAGATTTTTGGAGGCCCCCCTGAACCTCGTTGATATGGTAGGCCTCGTGTACCCTCTCAAATCTCGTCTTGAATTGTAATTCCCAGGCGTTGACGGAGGAACCAGGTGGGAGGTGATTGGATCATGCAAGTGGTTTCCCCCATGCTGTTCTCATGACAGTGAGTGATTTCTCAGGAGATCTGATGGTTTTGTAAGGCAGTTTTCCCAGTTCTTGCTAGCTCTCTCTTATCTGCCGCAATGGAAAGGTCTTTGCTTCCCCTTTGCCTTTTGCCAGGATTGTAAGTTTCCTGAGGCCTCCTTAGCCATGCGGAACTGTGAGTCAATTAAGCCTCTTTTCTTTATAAATTACCCAGTCTCGGGTAGTGCCTTTGTAGCAGTGTGAGAATGCACTAACACACTTATTCAAATAGAAACCTGGCAAACTTCATGCCCTAATTTAGAGCTTCCTGCCTGAAATAAGTGAGGAATTAAGTTGGTATGTCAATGATACTTGAACTGAATATTGAAAATATTTTTGAATAAGCTTTAATTTTGAAATAAGTAGGTCAAATAGCTTTTTACTGGAATAATTTAGCCTAGATTCATAAATATTTTAGATGCCACTGCTTCTCACTGTCTTGATGACAACGAAGGAGACATCTTTTCTATGCACTGTGAGACTTGACTGCTAGTGCATGTTTGTTCTGCTTACCACATAGTTAATCTAAAAGATCATCCTTTGGGACTTACATGTCTTTCCATTTCTTATGTCATTGGCTGTTTTGACTAGTAGCTATCATTTGAGGGAAAAGGATTGGATTGGTCAGCATATTGACAGAAAATAGATGGCAGAGGTAATTGGAGGCAGTTTAATGAAGGAACTCTACAAAGGAATGAAGAATATTAAGGGAAACCAACAAGGGACAGTGAAGCATTGGGGCTAACAACAGTTACCACCTCTGGGCTTGGGTCAAGGGGAGGGTCAAAGGGAGGAAGTGTTATGGAAAGCCGGAGAGACTTGTTGCTGTGTAGAGGGTGCTTCTGATAGAAGCTGTTGTCTTGGGAAGAAGAACGTAGTCACTGTCAAACTGCAACTCTAGATGGACAGAGTCAGGAAAAAATTACCCTGACACTGATCTACTCTTATCCTGTGAACTCCTGCTAATGTCTCTCATTGGCGAACTCTAACCAGAAGTCAGAGGACAAGGAAGCCTGATTGAAGCAATTTGTAAATGTCAGCCTCCTTGGCCACATAACAGGGTGAAAAGGATGAAGAGTGAATCTGGGAGGGAAAATGGAGATAATTCATTTGTGTACCTTCATTTTTCCTTGTCAATAACTTTAGAACCATTTAGCAGGTAGGCAGGCCCTAGATCAATTCTTTAATGGCTATATGCCTTTATTGCTTAGAATATAGTCTGGGCTCTATAATAAGAAATTCCCAAACACTGCACCTTAACCAAGACAGAAGTTTATTTCTCCATCTAGGTACCCTGGATAAGAGTCCAGGGCTGGTGTGGTAACTTGATGGTGTTGAGCTATTTGGTAGATATTAGTTTTACTGAAAAAGTGTTTCCAGTTCTCCATCCTCTGGAATAAAAGAGAATTGTACATTTCTGCCCCCTTTGGGTTAGAGATGGTCGTGCAACTTACTTTGGCCAATGAAGTGTGTGTGTGAGCAAGATGTATGTCATGGAAGTATTTTGTTGCCAGTGCAAGGTTCTCACTGTTTTTTTCCCCCCTGCTGAGATTTGTGTAAGCACTATTCACATGAGGGACAGCTATCCTGAAAAATTGTCCAGAGCGGCAGCAGATTTGAGCGAGTGAGAAATAAACCACTGCTTTGAAGACACTGAGACTGGAGGTTATTTGTTAGTGCAGCTAAATCTAATATTTCCTGAATTATGCAGAGACTCAGGCTCGTTCTGCATGGCTGTTGTCCAACCCTAAGGCGTTGCTGTCACCCACATGTCACCCCATGGCTCATTACCATGCTTGCATTCCAGGAAGTGGGAAGGCGAAACAAGAGAGAGCATACTTACTCCTTTTAGAGGCATTACCCTGAATTGGCATATGTTACTTTCTTGGCTACATGTAATGTTCTAGTTACCTATTGCTGCATAACGAGTTATCCCAAAGCTTAGCAGATTAAAACAACAAACATTTATGATATCAAGTAATTTCAGGAGCAGCTTAGCTGAGTGGTTGTGACTAAGGGGCTGCAGTTATCTGAAGGCTCAACAGGGGCTGGAGGATGCACTTCTAAACTTACTTACATGGTTGTTGGCAGAACTCACCTCCTCAGTGGCTGTGTTCTTTGCCACATAAGCTTCTCAACATGTAGGGCTGCTCAACATGGTAGCTGGCCTCTCTCAGAGCAAGTAATACCAGGGGGGAGGGAGATAGAGATAGAGAGAGACAGAGAGTAAAAGAGAGAGAGAAAGCTTAGTGTCCTTTAGAACCTAATCTCAGAAGTGGCCTATAATTATTTCTGCTTAATTGTGTTAGTCACACAGACCAACTCTTTGGCCCAGTGTAGGCAGGGACTATGCAAAGGTGTGAATACCAGGAGGCAGAGATTTTTGGAGGCATCCTGGGGGCTGCCTAAAAACTTAACTATAAAATAGGCGAGAAAACTTAGCCTTTAGACAGGCAACCATCTCCCAGATAAAACTACTGAAAGAAGGGAAGAAGGGCTAGGGGGCAACCAGAATTCTCTTCCTCATCCTGCTCTTCTAGCTACATAAATATACATGTAGTCTCTTTTTCATACATGAATACATTGAAAAAAACTATGCCTCTGGATTACAGTTCCTATGCCCCTGGGGATTCTTCCTCTTAGGGTCATTATCCCAGGACACTTGCCTTCTTCACTCCCAGAGAATGCCAAGTTTCTGTATAAAGAGATTTTCTTTTTTTAACAGGAGTGGGAAGAGGGAGCTTCTATCTGGAAGAAGAAAGAAACAAGAAAGAAACTCCTTCTGCATTACTAATCTGGAATGCTAGGGATGATTCATATGAACTATGAGTCAGTTTGTCATTGCATTTAAGTAGTTGGATGAGTTACATAAGTTGAGATTTAAATCAACGTTTCTTATGTTTTTCTAAGTTTAGTTGGCAGACTCTTCTAAGAAGCCACATCGACATTTGTTTACAGGAGCACATTCCTCATGCAGGAGCACTCACTATTTGTAATGCTACAATTGGCTTGGTGAAAGTAAAGGAGAGGGTCTGTAGGAACCTTTGCTCCTCTGTTTCTGTAATTGTTTCTATAGAGCAAACCAGGCTCATAATGCCAGGCTTCATAAAACCAAAAAATCTTATCTCCTGCCTTGCCAATGTAAGCGGTGGCTGATGTCCCAGCTCCCTGCCTGACTTGTGTCCACTTCACTACCTCTTACACTTCCATCACGGGAAAAGAATGTGAATAATTCAAATTATTTATATTATTACCATTAATGTCGCTAGTCACTCTGGCATGGAGTTGAGACAATGATACATTTGAACAGTTGATATGAGATTTTTAAAGGACCTTTCAGTGGACAATAGAGTATATGGAACAAGGTTTACACATAAGGACAAGAGTTAAGAGAGAGTAGCAAAAATCTCCAAGAAGGTAACAGTCCAGGTGCAGTGGCTCACACCTGTAATCCCAGCACCTTGGGAGATAAGACGGGAGGATTGCTTGAGCCCAGAAGTTGGTGACATAGATAAAATCCATGTCAAGAAAACAAATATCCAGGTGTGGTGGCAGGTACCTGTAGTCCCAGCTACTCTGGAGGCTAAGGCAGGAGGATCCCTTGAGCCAGGGAGATCAAGGCTGCAGTGAGCTATGATTGCACCACCATCTTCTATGTAGCCTGGATGACAGAGCAAGATTCTGTCTTTATTTGTTTTTTAATTTTAAATTTTGAAATAGAGAGGTCTCACTATGTTGCCGAGGCTGGTCTCAAACTCCTGAGCTCAAGTGATCTGCCCACCTCAGCCTCCCAAATTTCTGGAATTACAGGAGTGAACCACCACACCCAGCTGAGACCTTGTCTCTTAAAATAAACAGATGAGGGTAACATATCTGCCATACATTTGTGTATCACTTTGAAAATTATGTAACTCTTGAGGTCCATAAATTACCCACTTGTCAGTGGTTATCTTTTCTTTTGGAATGCAAAAATAATTTTTCTCAAGCTCCCTTTGGCTGAGAAAAATCTAGTGCTACTTCTGGTTACCTCTTACTATGAATTTCTGGTTCCCCTGTATTCTTAATTACTCTAGGGGCTCAGATTCCTCCCTCCATGCACGTCTCTCTTCCTTTATTCACCCTAATTAGTCAGCGCTCTTTTTTATTATTATTTTAAATGACAGATACACCAAGAAAGGGATTCACTAGATCACAGAGCCAGGAAGGCTGGGGTAGCCCAGGGAAGAGTGGGAACCAAGGCCTCAGGACCTCCTCATTCCCATCTGCCCACTTCATTTATCTCATCTGTAAATGAAAGCGTTCGTTTACAGAATGGCTTTCTCCATGAGGCTGAGTTGAAGGCTACCTGCAACCCTAGCCCTCCATCTTCACAACTCTCCATGAAAGGCGATAACATAGAACCATCCCTCCAGGTCCAGTTGCAACAATTCTGGCAAAGGACTTTGGCCCAGCCTCGGCAACATAGTGAGATTCAGTCTCAAGAAAAGAAAACTAGCCAGGTATGGTGGCACATGCCTGTAGCCCAAGCTACTAGAGAAGTTAAGGCAGAAGGATCCCTTGAACCTGGGAGGTTGAGAGCTCATACTCTGTTCAGTTCATGTTTGCCAAGGGATATGACACTGTCATTGGCCAGCCTGGGTCTAACTGTCACAGGGGTAGGAATCTGGGGCACTGTGATTAACGGCTCTATACCAGGACCACATGAAGTAGAAGTAGCTCCCCAAATGTAAAGAAAAGAAGCAGTCAGAATTTGGGCAGGTGTGGTGGCTTGTGCCTGTAATCCCAGCACTTTGGGAGGCTGAGGTGGGTGGGTCACCTGAGGTCAGGAGTTTGAGACCAGCCTGGCCAACATGGTGAAACCCTGTCTTTACTTAAAATACAAAAAGTAGCCGGGTGTGGGGGCATGTACCTGCAATCCCAGCTACTTAGGAGGCTGAGGCAGGAGAATTGCCTGAACCCAGGAGGTGGAGGTTGCAGTGATCAAGATTGAGCCATTGCACTCCAGCCTGGGCAACAAGAGCAAAATTCTATCTCAAAAAAAAAAAAAGAGATGTTTTCTTGAACAAGGCAGCCAATTTTTTCTTAGGAAGCATCCTTCCATCCTCTCAGAACAATGGTTCAGTCTGCTGTTAGCTTCTGAATTAAGTTTCTTCTCCTCGTTGCATGTATATTTATGGATAGAAAACATGCCTTCCCCCAATATGATATAGCATTATATTAAGGTTAGTAAGAAGTTACCTCTGTGTGTGGTGTAATCATGGGTAACTTTTTATAGTGTTTTAAACATTTATTTTGCTGTGGACATGACCATAAAAAAAATTTCCCAGTAGGTTTTCTACCTGCTACCTTGCCAGCAATCAGCCTATTGGGAACATTTGACTAAAAAAAAAAAAAGATAAAAAAAATAAATAAATAAAAATAAAAATAAAAAATAAAAAAGATTAAAAAATAAAATAAGATAAAAAATAAAAAAGATTAAAAATTTTTTTAAAGATTAAAAAAGATTAAAAAAATAAATAAATAAACATTTATTAATTTCATTATGCAGGGGCTTCCCTCCCCCTAATTTTTGGAGCCTGATCGTGGGTGATTTTTATGAGTTTGGGGTTTTCTTTCTTTTCTTTTCTTTCTTTCTTTCTCTTTCTCTTTCTTTCTTTCTCTTTCTTCTCCTTCCTTCCTTCCCTCCCTCCCTTCCTTTTCTTTTTTTGCTTATATCTAGTTCTACAATGAACAAATGAAAATAGTACAAGGCAAGAAAGGAGTAAAGAACAGAACCTGCTGCCTAAGTCCCTTTTATCAAGAAATGCAAAAGCTTTCCCCAAAGGCTTTTTGACCTCCAGCCTTCAGCCTGATCCTTATTGGCTAGACTGTGTCACATGACCACACAGCTTTAAGGGAGAATGGAAAAGAGAGGGTTTAGTGTTCCCAGTCCTGAAAGTCTCATGAGAGAAAGGTGGCAACAGAGAAGGGGCTTGGGTATGGTGATGAGTCCAGCTAACCAGCAATGTCTGCAACCGCACATGCAGGATACAAGGTGGAGACAGGGCACTGTGCAGTTTTTCTCAGTCTAGGGTGGGTATTATTGTTTTGGTGTATGACCCTGGGTGTCCAAAAGAGACTCCTGACAATAAAACTTAGAGCTCTAGGTTCTTGTGAAGAACAGGCATCAAAGTAAACCTTGCCCTGTCCAGTAGTACTTTGTAGCAGTAGCAATTATTATGACTCTTTACAAAGTGCTTTTTAAAATTTGGTAGAAAATTGCTATCAGTGTTTCACAGCTGAAAAAGCAAACTCAGGGAGATTAGTGCTGGTAACATATTTGCATTTAAAAGGACGCTGACCCCTCATTTCTCCCATCACATGCCATTCAAGGACTCTATTGGGCACAGGAAATGACTCTTTGGCCATAAATGGGGCTTCTGGGCCCCAAGCTAAAGGCATACCCTCTGCCCAGCTGGTTTTGTCCTGGATTTTTTTTTTTTTTTTTTGAGACAGGATCTCACTCTGTCGTCCAGGCTGGAGTGCAGCAGCATGAGCTCAGCTCACTGTAGCCTTTGCCTCCCAGACTCAAGCAATCCTCCCACCTCAGTCTCCCATGTGGTTGGGACTACAGTCACATGCCACCACTCTCCACTAATTTTTGTGTTTTTAATAGTGACAGGGTTTCACTATGTTGTCCAGGCTGGCCTTGAACTCCTGGGCTCAAGCAATCTGCCTGCCTCAGCCTCCCAAAGTGCCGGAATTACAAGCGTGAGCCACTGCACCTGGCTATTGCTCTGGACTGTTCTTGAATCATGTCTCTGGTGTGTTGGAAAGACTTCTGACCTGGATCTTAGACCTGGTTTAGCATTCCCCTCATTGCCTGACATGGACTAATCACCATACTCGGTCTGCTTTGTCCACAGTTCAGATCACCACTACTTAGGTTGCAGGAGAGGATGCTAGATATGAGGCTGTTTTGCTTAGACCCTGGTGCACTGTGTATTTGTTTTCAGAAGAAATGTTTTAAGACAGAGGAAGAGGAAGCTTGCTCAGGGATGTGTAATAAGATCCTGTAAACATCTGTATTCTAAATAATTGTTAGTGTTTCCACTTTTGGGCTCTTAATTTTAGAGAACCGGAAAAACTGTTCCTGAACTGGAGGTAAGAGTTCAGAAGTATATACCAGTGTCATTCCAGGCTGGATTCGCAGGTGTAGTTAGTAGCCTTTCCAATATCCATCTTTCCCTTCTTCCTTACTAACAGAACCCTAATTTTGCTCAAGGCACTGCTATGCTCATTACCAATGCTCCAATTCCCAGACTCCCTTGCAGCTAGGCATGGCCATGTGACCCACTTTGTCCAATGTGATGTAGGTGGCAGGTGCTAGGTAGAGGCTTCCAGGAAATCTTTTTAGAGAGGAAAGTCTTAGCTGGCATTTGCCCTATGCTTTCCCTCTCTCTCTCTCTGTTTTGCTTGAAATGCAGGCCCAGTGTCCAGGTGTCCATGAATACAGAAGCTGTGTGCTACAGATAGTAGAGTGGGAAGACAGAATGACCCCAGCTCCTTGATAACATTAGGGAGCTACTCTAATAGCCCTGGATTACCTACCTGGTGATGCCTTGTGTAAAAACTATCAAGAAAACAATGAAATGGCTGGGGTGGTGGCTCACTCCTGTAATCCCAGCACTTTGGGAGGCTGAGGTGGGTGGATCACTTGAGGCCAGGAGTTCAAGACCAGCCTGGCCAACATGGCAAAACCCCATCTCTACTAAAAATACAAAATATTAGCTGAGTGTGGTGATGTGTACCTGTAAGCCCAGTTACTCAGGAGCCTGAGTCAGGAGAATCACTTGAACCTGGGAGGCAGAAATTACAGCGAGCCAAGATTGCATCACCATACGCCAGCCTGGGCGACACAGTGAGACTCTACAAAAAAAAAAAAAAAAAAGAAGAAAAGAAAGAAAAGAAAACAAAGAAACAAGCCTATTTGTTTAATCCATTATAATCAAGTTACTGTTCCGTGCAGTCAAGCACAATCTTAACTGATAGACTATTAAAATGGTATCTTAGTCTGTTTGGGTGCTATAGCAAAATGTCTTAGACTGGATAATTTGTAAACAACATAAATGTATTGCTCATGGTTCCGGAGGCTGGGAAGTCCAGGATCAAGGCAGCAGCAGACTATGGTGAACCCTCAAATTGGTGAGGGCCTGTTCCTCCCAGGTGCCTTCTATGTATCCCCCATGACAGAAGGGGAAACAAGCTTGCTCAGGTCTCTTTTATAAGGCAATAATCCCATTCATGAGGGTGGAGCCCTCATGACCCAGTCACCTCCCAAGAGCCCCACCTCCTAATATCATCACCTTAGGGATTTAGGGATAAAGTCTCAACATATTAATAGTACAGGGGTGGGGTGGGGGGGCACATTCAGGCCATAGCAGACATCTAGTGTGCTGTGATAGTAAATGGATGCAAATTGACTGTAGAGTTTGTTAGAACAGTGCTGCTCCAACTTCCATGTGCCTATAAACCGCTTGAGGATCTTGTTACAAATGTAGCTTCTGATTCACTCGGTCTGGAATGGGGTTTGAGATTCTGCATTTCTCACCAGCTTGAAGCTAATGCTGATGGGGCTGGTCTTGGACCACACTTTGAGTAGCAAAGATTTAGAAAATGGCAGCTCTTCTGGTCAATCAGCTCCCACCACACAGGAGCCATTTTGTTTTTCTTTGATATGTTTCTATTTGGTTAAAAACACAGAGGACTCACTCAGTGCATCTTCAACAAAAGTTAAGTTTTTATTTAGAATATCATTTTAGAGACAAAAAGCAGTTCACTTTATTTAGCAAAATAAATTTAACCAATGCATTTAAATACAGTAAATTCAAGATCTTTGGTGGACTTTTTTCTTAGATGCTTGCTTTTTTGCCAGTTGGAGTTTCTGTCTTCAAGCCTAACTGGGTTCTCTCCAAGTTAATGCAGCTATATTCCAAAGAAGTGTTTTATGAAATTTGAATACTCAAACACCCCATCTGTATTCTCACTCAACCATATCATTGTATTAGACAAAACATAAGGAAACAACTTAGGGAAGTAGGTTCAGAAGGAAATATGTTCCCTTCTCCCTCATATTATCTTTTCAACAGTTGCCTGGATTGCTCTAAATGGGTTATGCAAGCAAATTGTTACTGGGAGGTGATGGTCAACAGCGAACTTAGATGGTTTTCACACCGTCTGCCATCATGACCCAAAGGGAAATGCAAGCCACACCACTTTTCCAGCCAAGCCACTGCTTTACTCAGAAGATACACATAGCTTCCTATTGTTATTTTCTTTTCTAGTTATGTACATTTAGAAAAAAATACAACACTGTGTTAAATAGCAGGACAGCTAGCAATGAAACATACAGTGCTACACTGAAAAACCACAGCAGCTTGGTTAAGCGGAGGAGAGAAACGGCAGATGGTCATCATGGAGTGAAGCTGTCAATGCCGGCCATCTCCTTAGTCTGTGACGGATCTGCACTCTGAGGGCAGGCCTTCTGACCGCCGCCACTCAGCCAGGCGCTTGTTAAACCATTTCTGGAAGAGAGAAATGAGTAAAAGTATTTATCACATACAGAAAAACTGAAATACCCATTCTCTTTCTAAAAGGTAGTCTCTGTGGCACAAGTGGAAAGGAGAGAATCAAGGAACGAGTCCATAGGGATGGTTCGCACTGTGGCACCTTTCCTGTCTCAGGACCTTCGCGCATGCTATTTGCTATGTTTAGAATGTTCTCTTTATTCTTTATCTGATGATCTCCCTGCCATCCTCACATCTCAGCTTAAGCAGGACCTTCTCAATGAAGCCTTCCCTGACCACTCTATCTAAAGGGGGTTTCCCACTCATCTCCTTACTTCCCAATTTAGTACTTTGTTGCTTCACAGAACTTTTTGCATCTGCCATGGTTTACTTATGGATTCACTTGTTTTTAATCTATATTCCCTTCTAGAATGTAAGATCCATGAAAGCAGAGACTGTATTCATCTTATCACCATTGCATCCTTAGCCCCTAGTACAAAGGTTTAAGAGTTAGAGATTAATCAATATTGGCTGAATAAATAAAAGAAGTTAAAGCATCTTCTTAATGCCCCGGATAGATCTCTATGGCTGCTATATTTCATCAATGCATATTCATCTCACCAAAGGCCTTCCTCATTGGTAGCAGTTAGTAAGAATGTGTTGAATAAGATTAATGGGTAACTGAGCCCTGCACAAGCTCAGAGCACTCCCTGGGGGATGCATGGATTAGGTCAGCCTCATCTATCCCGCCCCAGGACCACTGAGTAGTGACAAAAGCTAAAGTAGGCCTACCGCTTTACTCAGAATCTCTCAGCTCTGTATGGGGACTCAAATATTCACACCTCGTGGAAGTGGCCAGGGAAGTACAGAAGGCCCCAGATGGGATGTTTCTAGACACAGTATCATGTGAGGCCCAGATTACATCTATGTGTTGTAAGGCAGTGTGGTACACTCTTGAGAAGTCAATGGCTGCCTTTATCTTGCTAACTGGGGTGGTACAGAGCTCCCGAAAGAGGAGAGTAGGAGAACCATGCTGGGGATAGGGCCGGGGTCTGGACCAGGTTTTCCAAGAGGAAACTGGGAATGAAAAACAAAACAAAACAACACAACTTTGAAGCGAGACTACTGAGGAAACAGAAGCAGCAAGCATTGACCTCCATTGGAGAGGAAGAGGAGAGAGCTCTATGGAACATCGGCACCTCCCCCAAGCCCTGTTCTCCTGTGCTTCCCAACCACTCACATGTCATGGGGTACATTGAGAGGGATGAGATTTGTGTGTCACTGGTGTGTAGGCAGTCTGTGTGGATAGGTGATTCCCCCCGCCCCCGCCGCCAGGGCTCTGTAGTCCTGGGCCCTGCCCACAGGAAGCTCTAGAGTAACTAATTGGCTATGAGAACTTGAGGAAGACCCTAAAAATAGAGCACCAGTCATCTGTAAATAAAAAGGTAAACTTCGGGGGTTTCTACTGTCCCTTCTGGTTCTTCTGTAATTCACCTGTTCTAGGGGTAAGCGGACCAGGAACAGGAAGGAAGCAGAAAGATCACAGCTATGAGATGCCAGATCTGGGATGTGCTGATGGAGATGAGATGGTGGGAAACCTCTAGAGGGCTCCCCACGTAGCATGAGCTGATGCCTGTGCACACACTCTGAATGAACAGAATGGGCTCTAGGAAGCCAAAAGGGAATTCGGCAGAAGCCCAAGATCAGAAGAAAGAGTAAGAACCACAGGGGAGAAGGAGCAAGCCCTAGAGGAGAGCTGTTGAGCTTGAATGGGGGTGAGGCTCTGCAGGGCTGTTTTGGGCTTCAATCAATGCTAAGCTGGCTAAACAGCATGGGACTACACCTATACCTCACCCACCTGTACAGCAGAGTTTACACACTGAAATGCCTTGCACAGTTGTCAAGATCTTATATACCTTTACACTGAGGTGGCAGCAGAGAAAAGTAATCTACAGCCAAGGACAGCAGACTATCGTGGGGCCCTTTGAGGGCTGCTTTCTGGGTGCGATATTTTGCTCCTGGTGATCATTAACCTTCATGAGAAGAGAGAACTTACGTGACTTTGGCATCTTCAACAGAAATTCTACTGCTAAGGGTGGGCCGATTTTCTTCTATAACCTGTGTGTGTGTGTATTTAGCTAACTCTGGATTCTGGTATGAGAGCAGCAAGGCTCCAGTTTCATTAATGAGGCAGCTCTGTGGGGGGTTTCAAGGATACAAGTTCTGATTAAATAAGATTTCCAGTTACTAGAGCTGAATAAATGGCAGCCTTGTAAAGACTGACTAATTAAAATCTGGAGGAGGAAAATCTCACTTTCTATCAGATTTCATTTAAGACAAAATGGTTGAGCTGGTCTCATTTAAAAGAGCCACCCACAGCTTTACACTATGTCATGAAGCAGAATATTGATAGACTGTTTCTGAAAATAACTTCAGCAGGGACCACATTTGTGGTTTTGTGAGTTGGTACCCAAATGCTTAACAAATTGAGCCCTAGCATTGGGGGATGGGAGGAGGTTCAAGAAAAGCTTAACTATTTTTTGAAGATGCATATTTTAAATTAAGTATATATGTAATAATTTAGCAAAACCAGTTGCAGTCCAACAGAAATCATTAAATACCTTGCTTGCTTTTTTTCCCCTTTAGAGCTATACCTTATCACATCTCACTCACATCAGTGCTAATTTTCCACCTGGCTTTATCCTTCTCTTCTTTGTTTCAGTCATCCACTGGGAAAGACATTCATCCCTTGCTTACTTATAAATGAATGCCCTCATTACCCTTGCCCATTGATGGAGATTTATTTACTCAGAGTAAACAGATGATAATTAGACACTGTGATGGGAAGGGGCTTGGGCAAAGGAACATTGTCCCTGTCCTTTTCTCTAGTAACTAATATTTCATTCTTTTCATGGAGAGACCTTTAGAGGTCTTTATTCCTCTGATAAAACACTCAGTGACTAAAACCACTGGGTTCTGGGAACAAGGTCAAGATATCAAGAGGAGATAAAAATACTTGGAGACCTCCCTAAGAACCAATTCCAGTTACACTGTGCTTGAATTGAAGAGAGAGAGAGAATAGAATACACCAGATCATCCCAGCCTCCCAGGGGACTGAGGAAGGAGCTTTCCCAGTCTCCTCTAATGCTGACTTCAAAATAAAAGACATAGGGCTGGGATTCTGTAAGTTTTCATCAAATTTAAATGTAGGAGATATTTAGATAACTGTCATGAGAAAAACTCATTCTAACATCCCAGTAAATGCAACTTAGAAAGTTATTTCCATTACAGCGCCCTTCACTTTACTTTGAGTTCTTATAGGTACCACCTCCGACGCCACAGATAATTCTGTCCTGCAGTGGGACAGTTATAAAGAGGTCAGCAAAGCTCCCAAGACAGAGAATGTTTCAACTTCTTAGTCTCACTTGTCCCTGCCCAAGTATCAGCCCTGTGAATCAGTTGTAGTAACTATCTTGCAAGAGCACTGGGCAGCTCAGGCTTATTTTTCTTGTACTGAAGTATTATTTGTTCTAGGAAAGTTAAGAATATGATCCCATTTTTGGAGGTGGGTGGTCCTGGGTGGGATGGGGACTCAGGCATGCATACGAAACAAATGTTAGTTTGGCTTTGGTGACCCTTTCCCATGGAAAGGGGCAACACTAGTAAGAACAGAGGGGAGGCTGGGCGTGGGGGCTCACGTCTGTAATCCCAGCACTTTGGGAGGCCAAGGCAAGAAGATTGCTTGAGCTCAGGAGTTCGAAACCAGCTCAGACAACATAGTGAGACCCCTGTCTCTACAAAAATTTTAAAAATCAGCCAGGAATGGTGGTAGTACATGTCTGTAGTCCCAGCTACTTGGGAGGCTGACATAGAAGGATTGTCTGAGGCTGGGAGGTCGAGGCTGAGGTGAGTCCTGGTCGTGCCACTATCTGGTCATGCCAGCCTGAATGACAGAGTGAGACGGTGTCTCAAAAAAAGGAAAAAGAAAAGGAAAGAAACCGGGAAAGTGTCAATACCAATCACTACTTATATGTAGGCCCAGCAGGCCCTGGCCTCCAGGGAGTTATTTAAAGGGCCCTTACAAGACCTGCTATAAACAAAAATAATTTTAATGACTGACAGTTCATCATTGAGCATATGTCTCCAGAAGACACTTTCTTTTTGTAATATTTTTAAATGTTTAATATTTTTATTTTTATTTACTTATTTTGAGAAAGGTTCTCCCTCTGTCACCCGTAAGATCATAGCTCACTGCAGCCTTGAACTCCTGGGCTCAAGGGATTCTCCTGCCTTAGTCTCCAGAGTACCTGGGACTTCAGGCACGCACCACCACACCTGGCTGATTTTTTAATTTTTTATTTATTTATTTTTTTTAGAGATAGGCAGGGTCTTGCCATGTTGCCCAGGCTGGTCTCAAACTCCTTGCCTCAAGCAGTCCTCCTGCCTCAGCCGCTCAAAGTGCTGGGATTACAGGTCGTGAGCCACCACATCCAGCCAGCCAGACATACTTCTTCTTCTAAGAAAAAATATCTTCTTTTTCTTAGAAGATACTCTAAAAATATAAATGTTGTTTGAGAAGATGAAAGAGGAAATCATTCTCATTCACCAGTGCCCATGGGGTATTGGGATGGGAGGGGAAAGAATGGGAAATTGAAAGAGGAGACCCAATCCAGTAAGGGCAGGCAGACAGCCTGTGGTTCCTAGGAAGTCTCTTTCCCTGAGCTTGCTAAGTGCTGCCTGTCTCTAAGCTCTGGGGTTCCAGATGTTCCCCTACAGGTTGAGGCAGGAAGACAGAGGCACAAGCCAAACTGTGGTCGCCATAGGGAGGAAGGAGGTGTTGGTCCTGTGGCAGGAAGAGGAAGCCAGGGGCCCTGTTAAGAGGCTGACTCACCCCACATCCACTCATTCTGGGGCTGGGTCTACCATTTGTTTATTTGAGGGTGGCAGGAGAGGGAATGGGAGAAAGACTGCCTGAGAGGGCAGAAGGACCTGCTATGCAGAGATCTGAACTGGCTGAGCTCAGTCACAGAAAAAACGCAGGTGCCCTTTCCTTCTTCTTACCCCTAACCTGATTTTATTTCAATTCTCTAATATCAGGTAAATTTCAAGGAAAGGTTGAATAAAGCCTGGGAGGGCTGTTGCTTAATGCAGAGGAAAGATAGCACCAAGCGAGTTGCCAGGTCTTTCCTCCTGCTCTGTCTAGTGATTTCTCTGCCTCCTCAGTGGAGAGAGCATAGCACGGTGGTTAAGAGTTTGGGCTTCAAATCCTGGTCCTGCTGCCTTCTAGCTGCTGTCTTGGGCAAGTATATTTAATTCTTCTGTGCCTCAGTTCCCTTATCTGGACAAGTGGGCTAATAGCATTTACCCTCTCACAGTATTGTTGTGACAAATAAATGATTTACTACTTGGACAGTGCCTGGAAAAAATGCCTGGCAAGTATTAGCCATTACAAAGGTCAACATAATTATGCTGCTTTATAGGTAAGGCGACTGAAGGCAACTCGCCAGGGACAGTCAGGGGCCGAGAAGGGGCTGGACTTCTTGTTGGTGCTGTGCCCACAATATTTCACAGCCTTGTTTTCAAAAGATAAGTTGCCTCTGTGATCGTGCCTCTTTTCTAAGCGTAGCGTGGGATTTCAAATGATAAAATTTCAGCAGGCTGCCTTCTCAGGGGAAGCCAAGAAACATGAGCTGTTAGACTTGGGTTACAGTAAATCACCTTCCATTAAGTTCTGGTTCTGGTTGGTCAGATAGCTGTTCCATTTGCTAAAAATAGATATTTTTGCCTTTCTATCTGACTTGTAAATGACAGGATCAACTATGGACAAACTCTCTAAAGTGTGCCTCTGGCTTAATTAGTAGAAATAATTTTGGACTTGGGGTCCAGCGTCTTGGTTGTAGGATCAACTGGATCCATTACAAGCTTCTAAACCTCAACTGAGCATGGCTCACGGTGACAAGACAAGTGCCTGATGCTCTGGTATATAAATGAGAAAAATAAGAATGTCTCTGCTTTAGAGCTGAGATTAGAGGTGTGAAGTGCTTTGGGGCCAAACAGGAGAAATGCTAGATCAGGTCCAAGGAGTCTATCATGCATAAAGGATTGTCTTTCCATGACCAAAGGGAAAAGAGAAGTCAGAGTTTAGACAGCGTTTGAGAAGTCAGCTAACCGCTCCAGCGTTGCACCTGTGGTTAACAACCACAGGCAGTGTGGCATTCTTTACCTGGCATTTTGGGGGACAATATGGGAGCATTAAAAATATAGATAAATCAATGAATGCACTTAAGGGGACATTGGCCGCCGCTCCCATCAGCTGTAATGTCAGCTATCTGCCGTCTTATAAAACGCCAGGAAAGGCCTCTAAACCTTAGAGCCGGGATTTTTTTTTTTTTTAATCGTAACCAAATCTCCCTGGCTTCGGGCAGTGTGAGTTCTGCAGCCCGGGAGATGCTGCAGTGTGATGTGGTGGAGAGAGCATGCTTCACGGCTCCTGCCATCCTGACGGCGCCTTCCCGCCCAGCCTCAGCCTCCTCGTTCGCCAAAACCGGAGGACTGAATTTACGGCTAGCTGGTCTCTGGGGTGACTTCCAGCTCTGACATTCCCGCCTAGAATAGATCTTCCCGGAGGCTTCGCAGGCAGACCAGAGCGGGCAGAGCCGGGAAAGCGAGACAGGGACAGGCGAGAGACGGTGCTCCCGACCCCGAGGGGAAGAAAGCGTGTATCCCGTATCCCGGGCTGCCGCGGACAGGCAAGGACCGGCGACCGCGGGGTTTCTACGCAGCTCTGGGGAAACCGCGGCTGGCTGGGGGTGGCGGGGAGACCGGGCGCCCATGGGAGCGGGGAAGCGGGGAGGCGCCGGGGGGAGCCATGCAGGGTCCGGGCCCCGGGATGTGGGCCGAAGCGATGGGAGATCGCGGGGAGGGCAGCCCGGCGGGAGGGGCGGGCGACCGGGACCCCTCAGCCGCGAGACGGCCCAGCCCGGGCAGGGGTCGGGGCGCGCCCGGCGCGTGCGGGAACGCACCTGGGTCTCCTCCTCGGAAAGGCCGGCCTCGGCCGCGATGAGGCATAGCGTGGTGGGGTCCGGGCGCTTGTGGACCTTGTTGAAGTTGTACTCTAGGATCTCCACCTGGTCCTCCGTGGGGCCGTTCGCCGTCTCCGCCGACATGGTCCTTGCGCGCTGCGGGGCGGGGAGAAGCGGCGGCGGTGAGCGAGGCGGCGGGCGGGACGCAGCGAAGGGAGGCGGTCGCGGCGCCACCCCGGCAGCCCCAGCCCCGGCCGCCCCCTCCCGCGGTGCCAAGGCCGCGCGAATCCCCGGCGGCTGCAGGCTGAGGGGAGCTTAGGGCTGTCCCCACCCGAGCCTCCCTCCCGGGACCGAGCGATGCTGCGGGCTGACGGCCGAGCCTCGCGTGCGGCGCCTCCCGCGCCCCCCGGGGACCCCTTGCAGCAACTCCCCCTGGATCCCGGCCTGCGACCGGGGTGAGGAAGATGACTCTGCGCGCCCTCACCGCCCCCCGGCTCTAAGGAAGGAGTGAAGGAGGCGCGGGGGTGATTTTGAGAAATCGCCTTAAAAACTTCCTCCCAAAAGGGGGACCTCCCCTGGGGACAGACTTGACAGATCGCGAGGGTCGTGGGTTCGCCCGAGTCCGCAGCTAGCCGGGCTCCCCGGTGCACGGGCTTGTGCCTGTGCAGTGGGTTGGCGGTTTGGGGCCCTCTCCAGGCAGGGCTGCACACCCCACCCTTCCTCCAAAAAAAGTTCCCAGCAAGACAAGTTACTTCTCAAAGTTGGGGAGATGGAGGCGGTGCTTTTTAATATCTTTCCATTTTACAGAGCTGGAGATAGGTCCGCAGAGAAGTGATTTAAGGTGGAGAATTGAGGCACAGGAGAAATTTCCACCTGGGAGGCCTGCAGGGGTCTGCTCTGAGCTCTGCGACCTCCTCCTTCAATCCTCCGCCCCTGCTCTTTCTAACTATACTTTAGTGAGTCCCCGCTATTTCACAATTTACGGCAAAGAGCCTGCTTCACTGACTGCTCCCGGAGGTGAGGACTTGCAAGATGGAGCCAAAACCCACTGAAGAGGATCCAGTCAACCGTCTTTTAGAATTTCAGACTTCCCTTGTGATTGTACGAAAATGTACTATAAAGTCAGGAAAATGGGCCCATCGCAAGCTTCAAGATCTCTAGTATCTCCTTACTTTAGAGCCAAACATTACTCTAGCAAATTTGAAGCAACATGACTTCCTGTTGGGTTCTCTGAATTGCTCTCTGAAATGGGACCAAAAACTTAAAATTAAAAAAATTTGCAGATGTAACCCCCCCCCCCCCACCTCTTCCACCTCCTCCTCCTAATTTAAGACGCAGGAAGGTGTAGAAAGTTGGAGTCTTCAAGATATTCCTGGCTGTGGGTTTGACCCACCTGTCAGGGCTTGACTGCCACTGACAGTAAAAGACAAGCGCAAGTGTGGGAATCATGTTGGTTTGTTGTTTTAACAAACAATTGCAAAATCATCCAGCACAATCCTGAGTAGGTTGTGATATGGTTTGTGCCTGGGTTGAGCCACACTTCACTGATGGGCCAGGAATGTACCCAACGCTGTTATAATCTTCTCCACTGTGACCTGCATTTTCTACTTCCTAAATAAATGTCTTTACCTCTCCTCTAGGCCACTTTGAAGGGGCTTTGGGGCACAACAGGAAGGCATTCTACTGTGAGAGTCTGGCTGAAGTCACTTGCCAAGCCACCATGAAATCCCATGTTTTTAGGGGATTCTATGCTTTCCCACCTAAAAATCTGTAGCATTGATTCCTGTCGCGGTGCTGAGGCAGGAGAGGGTCAGACCAGGTCGGAAACACTTCCTCCTCTGTATGCACCCACTGCCTCTTTCTTTGACACACAACTTCAGAGCTGGGAAGAACCTTGGAAATTACCTCCTCCAGTCCTCTTTAACAGCCCGGGAAAATGAGCATAGGAAAACTAACTTTCTGAATATTGCCCAGTTAGTGACCTGTGCTCTGCTAGACCCTTCTCAGCAGGGCAGTCTGTCTTTAGTGTGGTAGGAAAAATCAGGAGGGCAGTAGTCATAATGCAGGCAGGAGCTCACTGCCATTTTGAATGGGCATAGAATGCCCTAGTAGGACACCAAGTCCAGCCAAAGTTGCCCACGGAAACCACCCACCACTGCCTGCTTTGCTTAAAAGAACACAAGGGCTGGGGGGAGACAGCTGCCTCCGATTTTACTTCTGGCCTTAGAAAGGTACCAGTTAATTTCACTTAACATAGTTGTGCTGGCTCTTCCAGGAAAATTTTTGGCTTTTTCTTTGTAGAATCCTCAGTCCTTCAGAAATATTAGATTTCTAAACCGACTGTTCTGCATATACTTCCCCCTCTTTTTTGGTTATTTAATTCCTATTATAAAACACAAGGGTTGCTACTGGTCTTACGTTTAATTTAGTGCATTTTATTTTATTAGATTTCTATGGCTTCCTGTTACAGGAGTTTGTGTGAGATTTTGTGGGGAGGTCCTGGTTGACTTTAAAGAACTCCTTGGATTAGTTGGCTGAGAACCATTGGCCTCGGTTGGCTGCCAAGGAGACGTGTGGGAGGACCATTTGAAAGCTGCCTACTTCTCCAGGGTACACCAAACAAACTTGATTTCTAGAAACAAAGGTGGAATATCTCTACAGTCAAATGTATCTGTTATTCATCAGCAAACCTGTCAGCCCTTTGCCTTGACAAATGTTTGCTGTTACTTTGTTTCTTCTCTCACTCTGTCTCTCTTAAAGGAGAAGATACACATCAAACTGCCTGGGTAACCTTGGCCTTACAAAGCTTCTCAACGATTTCCAGCAAGAAGACAGTCGAGAAGTTTCTCTGAAGATAGTCTAAACAATTTCAGATTAAAAGAACTAAAAATACTTTAAAGCTACTCAAATGTTAATTTTAGCAGAAGTTTTATTGTTGTGGCTCTTCATATCTCATCAAACATTCAAAGAGTAATTTGTCCTGTGGTTGTATTTTTCCTTTATGGTTGGGGGAAGACATTACATAAGCATTTCCAAGAGGTTAAATGCAAACTGCTGGCTTTTTTCTAAATGAATTCCAATGCCTGGAGGAGACAGTTGTGTCAAGCTGATGGCTCTACTTTTGTCCCCTAATCCTATAATCATTTATTTTTTAAAATATCTACCTATATAAACTAGCTCACAAAAAGCGCTATCAACTGGGAATCTTTGGTTACCTATGTAGTAACCAAAAAATTGCCTTGGGCTCACATTTGCCATCTTATCCTACCTCTTGCAGCCATTCTGACCCATTTGTAATAGCACTACTATCAAACCAAGAGAAAAAGGTTATCAGTGGCATATTCTCCCCATAAATCCTGAGTCTTATGGCAAGTTGGCCAAAAGGGAAACAAGCAGGTGGATTATTCTTTAGCCTGTATTTCTTTTATGTTCAATGTGAACTTCCTGGAAGCAATGGGCTCTTGAAACATTCTGTATTTTCCTAAGTAAGAAAAATGATGTGTGACCACTTCCACAAGAGAAGTGGTGGGTCTTGGGAAGGGATGGAGATTTTCTCCTTCGTCATTTATTCAATTACTCTGAAGTGGGTAGGAGGGGGCATCACTCAAGCTATCAAGGCCCCCCAGAAATTGAAAAATTGAAAAACAGAAGTGGAGTATTGATCTGCCTCTCCAGGCTAGCACAAGAGCTGAAGAGAGAGAGAGAGAATTGTTCTTTTAAGTATAAACTTGGCAGTTGGTATCCTTAACCTAACAGCAGTGTTCTCAAGCCTGGATGGGCTTCAGAATTACCTGTGGAAATGTCTAAGCCCACCATAGACCGCTTGAACCAGAACTGCATTTTAGAAACCTAGCACAGGAGAGACACAAAAAGTATTTCCGCTCTTAAAAGATTTGCAATTTAATCATTAAAATCAATCATACATATTCTTATGCCTTATGCTTGCTCTAATGCTGTATATCATCTTAACATTTAAGTAGATGGTAGGTTGAAGTTGTTTTAAAAGAATAAGCTTTTAGAAGTAGATATTGGAGGCTGGGTGTGGTGGCTTATGCGTGTAATCCCAGCACTTTGGGAGGCCAAGGCGGGAAGATCACCTGAGGTCGGGAGTTCGAGACCAGCCTGACCAACATGGAAAAATCCCATCTCTGTTAAAAATACAAAATTAGTGGGGCATGGTGATACATGCCTCTAATCCCAGCTACTTGGGAGGCTGAGGCAGGAGAATCGCTTGAGACCGGGAAGTGGAGGTTGTGGTGAGCCAAGATCGTGCCATTGCACTCCAGCCTGGACAACAAGAGCAAAACTCCGTCTCAAAAAAAAAAAAAAAAAGTAGATATTGGAATGACTAATTTAAACCTAATGCTATTAATCTTTTGTATATGTGGTCAGATATGGGGAAAATGCCTTTAAAATTATAAATTAGCAAAAGAAAACAGATATTCTCCTATTCTTTCAAAATTTCAGAAATGAAATAAAACACTTTAAAAAACCTTTCAGAAAAATGCATTCTTGTGTTGAGATCACTCATGCATTTGTGTGTTGAGATCAGAGTTTAAGAAAGCAAATCATCAGAAGGAAAACTCCTTCCACTTCATCACACATATTTGAAGTAAATGACTTAGAAGCCAGAAATCACAATGGAAAAGTCTGGCAATCTTAAGTGTGATTGTTCTCCTCTAATTCCTTAAGTTTCCCAATGAGGGAAATGCTAAAATTTAAATTATTATTTATGCACAAACCATATTTAATAGAACTTAGAACTGAACATTACTCTGAATACATCCCAAATACATAGCATCACTGCTACCTTTATGGAACAAGATCCTAAATCTAAATAGGAAAATGCATTTTAAAATGCTATATTGATTTCAATTTTACATATTTTAGAAAACTGGAGAGAAATTCCACAAAATGCTGACAGTGGGTTATATCTACGTGTAACTACGGATAATCTAAAACATTTTCTTCTTTACATTTTTCTGCTTTTTCAAATTTTCGATAACAAGCATTTATGACTTTGGGATTGGAAAAAATTTTTCCCTGTATAAAAATGTCCTCAATCAGATCAGTTGGTCCACCTTGCTTACAGTTTTATTTGATTATTGATACCAAATAACATTTTTGGAAAAGTGTGAGAGTTGTTTTCCAAGGCTACTTAGAAGATTAGGGAAGTAAATATTTTCATTTTTCATGCAAACACTTTTAGGTATCAAGTGGATAGATGTAATGTACACGTAAGTTATGAAGCATTAATTAATTAAATAAACACTAGTGAACCTCACTCAATTTAAGAATTAAAGGATTACCAAGACTGTGGAAGCTACCTATTCTTCTCCCTGAGTCCTATCCCCTTGCTGACTTGCCCCCAGAATAAAACACGATTCTGAATTTTGTATTAATGATTCCTTTGCTTTTCATTTCAATTTAATTTTTTAGAGACAGGGTCTCACTGTCTCCCTCAGGTTGGAGTGCAGTGGTACAATCATAGCTCACTGTAACTCCTGGGCTCAAGTGATCCTCAGGTCTCAATCTCCCGAGTAGCTGGGATTGCAGGTATGCCATTGCTCTTTAAATTATTTCTATCACATATATATAGATCCCTAAGAGAACCGTTTTTTTTTTTGTTTTTTTTTTTTTAGTTTTGCTCTTCAGTTGTATAAAAATGGTGTCATACCATATATAATTTTTCTATAAATTGCCTTTTTCACTTAACAGTCTTTCCCAAACTGCATATAGAGAAGTTCATTCATATTCAATGCTGTTTCCATTTTGTGAATATACAATTTATGGAGTAGATGTCTTTTCCTACTGGTGGATCTCTAGGTTGTTTCCAGTTTTTTTTTTCTATTTGAACATTGCCTGTCTGAATGTTCTTGTACATGCCTTCTGAAGCCTATGGGGATTTCTCTAGGATATACAGTAGAGGTAGGACTGCTGCTTGATAGGGTGTGCGCTGTCTAGCTTTACAATATAATATCGACTTGCTTTTTAAAGTTGCTGAACAAAACTACCCCCCTTACCATCAGTGTATACTACTTCTTTTGCTCCAAATCCTCATCAATACTTGTAGGTCAAAGTTAGTTTTTGCCAAAGTTGTTTTGTATTCTTTTTATCCATGGATAGTATCTAAGCCTTCTTGAAGCTATTTATGTTTTCAGCCTGCATGACGTCTTGGAGCTAAAAGTTTCCACATCTTTGCTGTTTACTGTGTAGAAATATTTCCTGTTGCAGCCCAAAAGGGGAGTGGAGGTATTTTGTGAGAGTTATGGACGCTGTTTTCAGGCTAGCCCAGTTATTTCCATTGGTCGCCAAGAACAATACAAATAAAATGTATGGAAAATTAATTACTAAGACCTTTTGTCTGTGTCATGCTAAAAATGTTACCATTTTCCCTTCTACAGAACTCCTGGGAGTCAGGATTTGATTTTGCCCTTTAAAATATGTTAGCCATATTATTGATCCCTCCCACAAAAGTAAATATCAAAGTCTCCAAATGAACCACAGAGATAGATTGAAAATGACCAATTAAAGAAGAAGAATAAGGGAGAGATGGACAGAAAGTGTAAAAGAAAAATGAAAAGAAAGTGTAACAGAAAATTGTTAGGCTGTGGGTTTAAAATAGGATATACATGTAAACTCAAATAATGTGTTTAAATGTTTAAACAGCTGACAGCCAGTTCAAAAGTAGTTTGATATTAGTTATTATCATTTCTCTCACAATCCTCTCTTAGAAATCAGAATGGAATTAGTTCTGTTTTGAGATTTCTTTAAAAAACATTAATTTGTCTACAGCATCAGAGGAAGACTCAGAATTCTACCTTCTATTCTGGCTATAGCAGCAAAGGCTATTGATTTCATAAGCATCAAGATTGATTTATTCATCCAAATGTATTCGTTTCTTTTTCTTTTCTTTTTCTTTTTTTTTCAGAGGGAGTCTCACTCTGTTTCCCAGGCTGGAGTGCAGTGGTGTGATCTTGGCTCACTGCAACCTCTGCCTCCCCAGTAAAAGCGATTCTCCTACCTCAGCTTCCCGAGAAGCTCGGATTACAGGTGCACACCACCACACATTCCTAATTTTTGTATTTTTACTAGAGACGCGGTTTTGCCATGTTGGCCAGGCTGGTCTCGAACTCCTGACCTCAAGTGATCTGCCTGCCTCCACCTCCCAAAGTGCTGGGATTACAAGCATGAGCCACTGTGCCAGCCCCCCAAATACATTCTTCTTATGCCCACTGATATCAGAGGTTCTAAGCTATCACCAAATCACATATTTGAATCTTTAAGCTCTAACTTAATCATCATGTGTCCCTTTAGTGAAGATTTGGGACTGGAAGCAGCCAGTTTTTTCTTTCCCACTTGGGGACAGGCCATTGTCAACCTTCTCCTGCTTCGTGACCTTGGCTACTGGGGCGGCATTCTTTCAGACTATCATGCATCTCTTTAAAAAGCTCTAACATCTACTTGACATTAGCAATAAAGATAATGAAATCTCTCCTTTCAAGTTTTGTCCTGATTCCATTTTTCACAAGAGTCAATTGAAATGCAGACAATTTGTGCAGTTTGTTCCTTTGTTCTGTAAAGTGTGAGCTGTTAACTTTTGACCTCATGTAACAGTTACAGGTACATACCGAACCACTTGCTAATTCAGGACAAGCAAGCATGCTTTTCTCCTAGAACATGCTGCACTGGACTTGATGACGCAGGAAGATGGAGATGACAACTATACTTGAATTCATGCCATTCCCACTGGTCACCAGTGACCACACCCTCCTAAGTACCTCTTATTCCTGCAAGTTTTATCAGGTCAAGGTGTCATCAGGTTTGGTTTTTGATATTTCAGCCCTGCTACGGGGTGGTATATGTCTCAGTAGTTAATCCATCTCTTAAAAATACAAAGTGCTGTCTTTTTAGATTTTTCAGTTCTGCATGTATGATGTGTGCTTTTATAGGTGCTCTGTGTGGTTGCTAAACCAGCTTTCTATTTCCCAGGTCCTCCTTTCTAGGTTGGCTTTCCTCTTGCCTTAGGAACCACACTCTGTTTTAGAAACACCGCAGAATTAAGAACAAAATGAAATTGGAATTAATGTAGAAGGAAGGTCAAATAATGAGAAGTATTCAGTACTAATGACCTGAAATGTCACTTTCCCCGCCTCCATTTCATTTATGTAAAGAAGGTATATAATAATGTCTACCTTTGCCTAGTTCATAGCTTTCTAGTAAAGTTCTTATGATGTTATTATAGGGAACATGTCTCTCAACTGTAAAGTGCTTGCTTGGAAGATATTATTAATTTTTGAAATGGAGTCTCACTCTGTTGCCCAGACTGGAGTGCAATGATGTGATCTCAGCTCACTGCAATTTACACCTCCTGGGTTCAAGTGATTCTCCTGCCTCAGCCTCTCTAGAAGCTGGGATTACAGGCATGTGCTACCACTCCTGGCTAATTTTTTAATATTTTTTTAGTAAAGATGGGGTTTCACCATGTTGGCCAGGCTGGTCTCAAATTCCTGACCTTAAATGATCCACCCGCCTCAGCCTCCCAAAGTGCTGGGATTGCAGGCGTGAGCCACCATGCCTTGCCTGATATTACTATTCTTTAAATAGCTATGAGTTAGGATTTTAGTAAAATATACCCTGGGTAGCAAACTGGTAGGAAGAGCTTATAAATTTCACTCCTTCTGGGTTACAATCTGTTGTCTTTCTGGAATGGTGAAGCATAACGGTTGAAATTAGACCCCTTTAAAAAAAATCAAATGCCATATATGTTGCTTGATCATAAAATGTATCCCTGCATGGATTTTCTCAAGAATGGCATGGCAGGGAGGGATGTGATGTCTTAAGCATGTTTTCTCATTATACACTTGTACACTGTGCATTGGTTTGTATGTAGTTGTTAGCATTTTCACTAAAATAATAATTTCTCTGCTCTGTCCTCACCACCACTCCCTAGTTTATCCTCTCTCATCTGTTAGTGAGGAGGCATTAATAGGACAGAAGATGAGTAGTGAGGAAATTGATAACAAGCAGGAACAAATATTCTATAAATTGGTGAGTCAATTTTTTGAGATTGTCATGGCCTAAGAGAGTAATGGAAATTCTTTGTTTCGTTTTGTTGGAGACAGGGTCTTGCTTTGTTACCTAGGCTGGAGTGCAATGGCCCAGTCATGGCTCACTGCACCCTCAACCACAGAGCTCAAACAATCTTCCCCTCTCAGCCTCCTGAGTAGGTGGGACTACACGTGAGCACCACCACACCCAGCTGATTTTCTTTATTTTTAGTAGAGATGGTTGTTGAGACCAGCTGTGTTGCCCAGGCTGGTCTCAAACTCCTGAGCTCAGCACGGTCCTCGTGCCTTGGCTTCCCAAAGTGCTCGGATTACAGGCACCTGGTTGAAATGGTTTTGAAATAATTTGTTCATGGGCCTGTCTTCCCCACTAAATTATATGCTCTCCTATGGGGGCTGTGTCATTTCTTATACGTTTAAATCTCCCCGGTATTCATTAGGAGAGTCTGGTACTTAACAGGTGCTCCTTGGATGCCGGTGGAGCAGAATCCAACCAGTGGCATTTGACGTGACTTGATTTAGGACGTAGCTTAGGAAAAGACTGCTCTGTGTTCAACAAGGACTAGCCAAAATGTAAAACTTGGGAAAATAACTCTCCAGCCTTTTGATATCATCCTCAGTGCCCCCAAACAACTCAGAGTTGATTCCTATTGCTGAATCACCTACAGAAACCCATCCTCTGTTACTATAACAACAGCAACGACATGTTTATTGAATAATTACTATGCGCCAGGTCCTGTCTAAGCGCCTCAGATGCATTCATGCACTTTATCATCAGAGGAGCAGCAACAGTATGTGTTCTTATTATTCTCATTTTACACATATAGAAACTTATGTAGATGCAAACTTATATACCTTTCCCAAGGACATGGATATCGTTTTCTCCAAATCACAAATCTAGTATGTGATAGAGCAGAGACCAAACCCAGAAAATCTAACTTCTGCATCCATGTTCCTAATCTTTCCTCTTTGCACTGAATAGCAGATCCTTGATGGGAAGTTGTGGTAAAAGGGGCAGTAGAGCTGGTTGGCTCAAAGAATAGAAGGAAGGCTGTGCCCTGTATCTGCCCTGGCTCCCTGTAGGTTGAGGCCAGTCTGAGTATTTCCCTCCCTGTGGCATGTTTCTCAGTGTTGGTGACCAAACATGGCTCTGCCCTAACTCAATGGATTAGCCAATGATTTCAGTTAAAACCACCGGCACCACCAGCCAGGCTGGCTTTCCTTCTCACATGCTCTTCTTTAATTGGTGCAGACATCATTGAAAGATGGCATTATGTGAATAATACAGAATACAAACAAGAAAAATTACACCACCTGATAGAATAGAAAGGCTGGCTTCAACCAGACCAGCTGGAGCTTACTGATGATTGCTGCCACTTAATCCCTAGAGGTACAGAGTTTTGTTGAATTAAGGATCCTCCTGAAATGTTGAAACAAGTCTCTGAGTGGTCCAGACTTTCTGTAGCCACTGACTGAAAACAGGAAGATATTATGAAAAGCTATTGGAGGAAAGGGTGTCTGTGAATGACTTCCAGCGGTGAATGAATCATTAGTCAACCCTGGACATAAAACTCTGCATATGCACTGAGTTCTTTTCATTGATAGCCCAACTTGTGTCTTAATCTTGTATATGGAAACCTGGGGAAATGGTGAAAGATGCTCATAAAACCTCGGGCTTCTTCTTTGAATGTGCTATGAAATAAGTGGAGTATTTAGTCTACGTTTGTACGTTTGTAGAAATAATTGGGCAAACGAAAGAAGGCAATTCCATTTCCATACTCTCCTTATAGGAGTCCTCCATTTTGTAAACAGGTTACTTTTCTAAAGGTCTAGTCTAGCGCTACGATGAATGTTATGAATTCGGGAAAAGTTTTCTCAAGAAAGAATATTATAAGTTGTAGACAGGATCCCAGGCTAACCCACTAAAGATTATTTATATACTAAAATGCTTTATATCTGGAATGGAAAAACGTAGAAAATTATCCTATTGAAATATCCTGATGAAATTTAATAAGTTATTTAAAAGAAAATACTTAAGAAAATGTAGTTTGAATTAAAATCTTGCTTAGGGAAATGAGGTTTTGGTGCGGATATTGAAGAGGGTTTCAAGGAACTGTTGAGGACTGTACCGATTTATAGTGCAACTTCGATGTGGCCAGGTACAGGTGTGTACAGGTCCACCTGTATACAGGTATAATGTGTCCATTACACTAGTACAACAGGCATACATCACAAGTGTCCCAGGCAAACCTGGACATCTGGTCCCCTTACTATACACAAAATGTTAAATTTCTCACTTAGGTACAGAATAGTAAAAATGCTCCTGTTGATCCTGGGCATTGCTACTGCTGTTACAGATTAGCAAAATGCAAGTCTGTTAGGGTCTCGGAGAAGAACAACATATACTTAACCACAGTGACGAACAGGGGGATGTTTTTCACTCTTAAAAACACGTACTGTTGCAGTTCTGCGGTTAAAGGTAAGAGGAAACATTTTAGCTTCAAATTCCTCGATCTTTCATTTTTATTGTAATTTGAATACACAGGGTAGGAATCTGTCTGGTAGACTGAGCTGTGCTTGGGCCTCTGCCTGCTTTGGTTATTGTCGTTATGGTTGTGCTAATGCTTAGTAAGTGCAAATATCCATTACATCTCCAACAGAGTCAGTCCTGTGATCAAATATAAACAAAGAAACAAAAACAGTTTGTTCTAGAGATTTCTATGGGGCACAGCCACGCGCTCAGGGCTTTTCAAACCAGATAATAGAGAAGGGGGCAGATTAGTCAAACAAGTTGAATTATCAAATCTCTTTGGAAATGTCTATTGTCCTAATACACCAATAAATGAGGCAAATAGATTTCTGATATGGGGGAAACGTCTCAATATTTTCTAAAGAGAACCTTTAAACCAGAAGAGAAATGTGTACTGCTAAGCTTGGAAGCAAATAACAAAAGTATCAACTTTCTAAATAGTTTGTAGAGAGGAAAAATGGCCCAAATAAGTTTCAATGACAGCTAATAAATATTCCTTTTGTGTTCTGGAGTATGTTATTAATTTTTGGTTGCCCATTTAACTTATGTTTTGTTCGGGAGAATATTAATTAACTCAATATACTGAAGGATAAGGAGATGTATTTGTTGCATAGAAGAGGAAGAGTGCTCAGAAACTTAAATGCTGATGGTAGAAATCAGTCTTGAATATTTAAAAAATCTAATTAGCCCAGGCATGCTGGCTCACACCTGTAATCCCAGCACTTTGGGAGGCTGAGGCAGGCAGATCACCTGAGGTCAGGAGTTCGAGACCAGCCTGACCAACATGGTGAAACCCTGTCTCTACTAAAAATATAAAACTTAGCCAGGCATGGTGTTGGG